>JASEVX010000005.1:52875751-53147640 GCA_031761405.1 Serripes groenlandicus | reverse complement strand
TATCCATAATAGCCAACCAATAGCAATCAATTGCCACAAATCGCCATAATAGCCATCAATACCTCAATAGCCATCAATAACCAACAATAAGCATCAATAGCCCATCAATAACCAACAATAGCATCAATCACCACCAATAGCCATCAATAACCCATCAATAATCAATCAATAGCCCATTCAATAGCCATCAATAACACATCAATAACCACCAAGAACATCAATAGCCACCAATTAGCCATCAATAACCATCAATACACCATCAATAGCCATTAATAACCATACATAGCCATCAATAACCATCAATAGCCATCCAATAACTATCAATAGCCACCAATTAGCACATCAATAACCATCAATAGCCACCAATAACAATCAAAATCCACCAATAACTATCAATAGCCACCAATAACCACCAATAGCCACCAATAACAAGTCAATAGCCACGAATAACCATCATTAGCACCACAATAACCATCAATAACCAACAATAGCCATCAATAACAACCAATAACCACCAATAGCCACAATAACCATCAATAACCAATCATAAACCACCAATACAATCAATAAACACCCAATAACCATCCAGTAATCATCACTAAACATCAATAACAACCATCAACCACACAAATAGCCGCCCAATACCACCACCAATAACCACCAATAACAATCAATAGCCACCACAACCATAAATATATCATCAATAGCCATCCATAACAACAATCAACACCAATAGCCCACCAATAACCATCATAAACCATCAATAAACCACCAATAACAATCAATACGCACCAATAACCATCCATAACATCAATAGCCACCAATAACCACCAATAACCATCAATAGCCGCCAATAGCCATCAGTACCATCCAATAGCCATCAATAACCATCATTAGCCAACAATAACCATAAATAAACCATCAATGACCGCCAATAACCATCAATATCATCATCAATGACCACAATACCATCAATGACCACCAATAAACCATCAAAGACCATCAATAACCATCAAAATAACCACCAATAGCCCACCAATATCAATCAATAACCATCAATAACCATCTATAGCCATCAATAACCATCAATAACCCACCAATAATCACCAAATAACCATCAATAACCATCAGTAGCCACCAATAAAGCCCCCCCCTTCATCAAAATCCATCATATAGCGCCCTTGCATAAAAACCTAGGCCTTGAGTTTGATGGATAATTTTTCCCGCAGGGATCGGTATAGTAAATATTTTTCATCTAGTCAATGCCACCACATTTTAATTTCAAATAGTGCTTAATGTTGATATACTAAGTCCTTAAATCTACCGTCATACATAAATACAAGAGCTTTTCGACATTCAGATAGTTTTAACCACGGATTGGGTAATGACATTGGTCCGACAAACAACGTGCCTAATGATATGAGAGTATTCACATATGAGCCGCTCAACGAGAAAACCAACATTGTGGACTCTGCGTAAAGTATCGACGCCGGATCAGGACTAAGCACGCCGCGGGGGGCTTAACTCAGACAGACACTTTCGCCTCCTATGGATTTTCTGTTTCAGGAATCATTGCCTCTATACTCTATCCCACTGAGACGAAATGTATCGGCCCGGATTAGATCCTGCGCGTGACAGCACAGGCATTTATCTGGGTCTATACCATTACGCAGAGTCCACAATGTCTGGCTTTCTCGTGGATCAGCTCAAATATAATAGAGTATACAATCTTATGCCACAAGAGCGTACAAGTGCTGCTTTTTGTATATGAGAATAACGGTGCAGGTCTCACTACTTGTCATATACCGACTGTACACGTTGTATTGAAAGTTGAATTATCATGTATCCCAGTGAGCTGGCTTATCTGGGTCGATACATACGCAAGAGTGCCCCTATAATGTTGTTTTTTCCGCGAAACAGCTCTTAGTGCAATCAATTACAACAATGAGGTATTTGACCGAGTCAACATCATGCTTTGTTCCATTGTCAATAATTCTACTCCTCTTTAAAGGGATATGCTCCCAAATGAAAGTTTAAATAAAACGTTACTGAAATTTGTTAAAATGACCTTTACAACCTTATTAAACGAAATACAAAATGTAAATTATGGGGTCACACATTTTTTTTTTTTTTTTTTAAAGGCTTCTATGAAATATGAGGTTTTATATATTTTGCAACATTTTGGTGAGAAAAATTGGAAAATGTCTATTTAGACTAGTTTCAGATATATTTTGCAATTTGCCATGGTCCTGACCAGTATGACATAACAATAACACCATATTTTCAGTCCTAAAAAAATAAATGTTGAAACTAAACCTTGAAGAAATTGCAAAAAATAAGCAAATGAACAACTATAACAAGCTAGTCCACCTGACACGTAAATTTTGGATGATTTTAAACAATTATCGATAAAACATAAAAATTGTGAATAAAATGTGAGCAATCGTTTCAGTTGGTATACTAATGGCTATATCTTTAGAAAAGACATTTAATCTCTTATGAGTTCATAATCCCAGTAGTTTAACAAAAAGACTATCTGTATCCTAGAAATACCATGTCCTAATTTCAATAACCACGACATAGAATAGAGTCACACAATGTATTATTCCATGTTGTGTACAAATATATTATTGTCGTTGTATACAATAATGATTAATTGACACTCTAGGTGAAAAACCAACATTTACGTAAATCATTAACACTGGTGAAAAAAGGCCCTGCTTGCGCATTCATGCCAAGGATTAAATAAAAACTTGTATAACTAATTGTACAAACAGTACAGCCCTAGATGTTTGTCTGTGTTTATCCGTTGGTCATCTGCTTATCATAATGAATATTCGATACATCTGTATAGAAGATGGATATAACCTCTGCAGACTGATCGTATCCGTTATTGATTTATATTAATATAACAACATGAAACTGATTCTGCCTTTGTCCAAAGAAATATATTTTAAATAACAGACATATTAAATAACCACCTAATCATTCACCGACCAACTGGTGAAAGCGACCACACGTGATACCCTCCAACCGACAGTTTCCCATCTTATTAGTGTACATTGTGCATTTAGCGGATGAATCTGTCTAAGGGAAGAGAACCATGATCAGTACATCGGTTGAGTGGTCTAAACAGGTTTGGACAAAATATGTATGTTATAGTTCCGACCACACTGATATCACTCGACCAACAGGTGGTAAGCGACCACAATGCCCCCCGCCCTCGCCCCCGACGTTTTCCATTCATAAGGGTAAGGTGCAATAAGCGACTTCCTGTAATAAAAGAGACCCACGTTCAGCACTTCCTTGAGTGGTCTTTTATAACAGGTTTGGACTGTATTTGAATCAAAATGTATATGTGTATAGTTTATCTCACCATGCGTAAAAGTTTCATAAAACTAATAACAACATTTGAGCCGTCCCATCGAGAGAAACCAACATTTTGTTAAAGTATCGACCCGGATCAGCATAAACATGCCGCGCAGGCTAACCGAATATACCACTTTTCGCCCTCCTCGTGAATTTTCTGTTTCAGGAATCGTTACTCTTATATCCCCCTGAGACGGAATGTGTCGGCCCGCGCCTTATCCTGCGCCAGACTACGCAGGCAGATCTGGTCGATACATTACGATAGAGTCCATAATGTTGGTTTTCTCGTGGAACCATATTTACATTTGCCGACAGAAGTAATTTTGTCTGTAATACTGGAATTGGATTTATCATACTGTGTCGGTTAAAAGCGATATACGTATAGTGTGTGTTTGTTTTATTGGGGGTTTTACGGCCGTTTTCAACATTAGTTCAGTTATATCACGGCGGGTTCACTTATTCATGATCCCCTGGGTAAACAAACCAGTACTAGGATTAGGAAATGTGCCTTGCACCAAGGGAACTCTAATCATGACCGTCGTGAAGCGACTTGGGATCGAACCCGGGAGGCCCGGTTTCAAATTCCCGACGCCTAGCCAATCGACAACGGCGGATTCTGCGATACTATATTGATAAGACTGGATCATTCACGTCTTAAGTATTTAAAGTTTACCTGGGAATTATTTCTTCATGACTACACATGTGTTATTTGATATCACGTAAACAACATGCAGCTCCACATGGAATAGACTTTGAACGTCCCGGACACGACAATTAATCTTAATTTATAAAATACATCTATTAAGGAGGAGAATCTGCTATTCGCCATGTTCGACAACATTCTCTGCTGAATCAAACAGTGCCTCCACGTCACGTGTAAACCCGGACATTCGGTGGCTTTTGTGGTTACCCCTTTCCCACATACAACAAATCCACAGCAGGACGACGACCTTTCCAAATATATAGGGCAAACAACAACAAATCCACTCCAGACTACGTTTTTTGCAATTCAATCATTCATTGTTTGGTGTTTTATACGCCGCTTTTAACAAATTGTCAGTTATATCACGGTGTTTCTTGGATAAGTACCAGTTCTACTGGTCCATTTACCCTGACACCAGCCAGTCAGTCGTAATGCTAATCCCGCAATCCTGCGTGCCAAGGAAAAGAAGCCATTACTACCATTCTTAAAAGCTTTGGTATGATCCGACGAGGATCGAAACCCGCGACCTCCCGCACTCGAGGCGGACGCTCTACGGAGGCTTTTATATTTACCGAGTTCAAGTTCAATACCTTTATCCTTTCCCACAAACAACAAATCCACTGCAGGCTAACGTCTCTCAGCAAATATATAGGGAAACCATTAAACATTACTATAAATGAAAACTATAATTGTTTGAAAACAGTTGAATTTTCTTTTTTGGCAAAAGGAGAATTGGCTCGTTACTATCATTTTCTTCACAAGCAACGATGTTTTCAAAGTCGTCTGCTGCAGTTTGTATCAAAATGGTTGTCTGTTTTGGGGGGGAAGAAGAATAATGGTATTGTATGTTTATCGATGGGCTTGGTGTGAAAGGGTTGTAGAACTAAAAACCTATTTTGAAAATCCTGTTTAGGGGCAATTTTACCCCTTTGGTAAACAATGCAAATTTAGATGCCATTGCTCCAAACGAGCAATGGCACCCTCAATTTCCATTGTTTACCAAGTAAAATGAGTTAACGCCTTTTTAAAGACTTTACGTCGAGGAGATTAACCAATTAAAAAATACCAATTTTAGTTACAAACGTTCTCGCCAAGCCCTCGATATAGGCTTTGATGATGCTTAAAACAAATAGATGACGAATGGGGAGAAAATCACTTATCAAGTTGCACTTTTTGATTTCCACTTATTCTGATTACAAGGTCTACATGACAGTTTTACTGTTACGTTTACTCGTGAAAAGCAAAGAAAATTCGCTTGTTTACCATATGAACGACGACCAGTTCACAAATCCATGTGTTTACGTAATATACATCCCTACATAACTCTTCACCGGCAACTGCTGCCTTCCTGCATAGATGACAGCTCATTGATGGAATGCAACGCGCGCTAATCACAATGACTTTTTTCGATTATTATTAATACTATTTGCCATTCTCTTAATGGGAATGTACACTGGAGTTATACGCACCTTATTTGTTCTCTCTCTCTCTCTCTCTCTCTCTCTCTCTCTCTCTCTCTCTCTCTCTCTCTCTCTCCTCCTCTCTCTCTCTCTCACCTCTCTCTCTCTCTCTCTCTCTCTCTCTCTCTCTCCTCTCTCTCTCTCTCTCTCTCTCTCACTCTCTCTCTCTCTCTCTCTCTCTCTCTCTCTCTCTCTCTCTCTCTCTCTCTCCTCTCTCTTTACAATTTCAGTATTATATTTGCATCGATATTTTCTTCGTTTTTGTATAAATTGTATTAGTTGGATATCAAACAAGTCAATTTAGAATCAACACAGATTAAAAAACAAATAACACGTTATAGTTAACAAAAATATACTGTAAGTTTGAAGGCGGTTGCACGCTCTCGCTACAACATATGTACGTGGCTAATAAAGTAATACAAAATAAAAAATAAAAAAAAATTGGCCAATCCGGGATTCGAGTTAATCACCATGGATCGACATTCTATCTCCTACAGACGACGAATAATGTAAAGATTTTTCATAACTTCAAAGGGACTAGCTTTCCAATGACGTGGCTGATTTAAAAAGCAGTCTTGAATGTTCTAAGAACTTATCTAAGGGTATTAGCATGTAGGAACGGTTCGAGAACCCGAAGCCCCCCCAGACCCAATCAAATGACGCGAAGACTTAAGTGTTTCCCACAATGTTTTAATGCAATTTTCATAAATGCGCGGTTTTTGTTTATGTAGCGGCCCACGCTAAGCGTGACGTTTGATGGTTTCAAATAGAGAGGAATCTCCCTTTCATCTGGACAATAAACCTTTCACTGATGCTGACTTTATGTTCCGCCTTAGCAGCAGTCGACCTTAACGACTTAAGAAATCATTGTTGAAAAAGGAGAAAGTCTGAAGTAAACAATTTCTCATTTTTCCTAAATGTTTCCACTCTTTGACTAGTTAAAATTCAAGAAGTTCCAGTTGTAGCTACTTTATCCCCAATTGTTACCAAAGCAGACGGGTCCATACATTCATACGAGGTAAACAATGATTCCACTGTGAGATCTTAATTATCGTTCTTTACCACCTCTGCAGGATATTAAAGGGGTATTTACGCAAGAAATAATGACCACCTCGCGGACTTTGTGCAGCCAAAACGCTCATCAATCCATGTTTTATGGCCCAGTGAACGCCATAATTCACAAGGGCTCTCAACTCTGACCGTGTTTTACCGTGACATGCCTTAAACCCTGATCCTGCTGTTATCCAGCAACTGGTAATATCACAGTTGAATTTAAAAAAGAGGATATAAGGTTTGTTCCGTGTTATATCAAACTATAATAAAATTCATCAAATGAGCGCCAACAGGGATATTGTTTGTAACTGGTAATGTCATGAGAGGTCATAGATTTTTTTAATCAAGAATGGAATACCGTTGCCTCTTACATATAAGCAAGCAATGGTTCAGTTTAGTTCATGCTTTTTCCGAATTAAAGCAATGTTAGGTCATAATTGTTGTACATGTGTTGATCATGTTTGATAAGTAGATTATTTATTAATATTTAACCTTTTCCCACATACATCTGAACAAATCTGCAGCGGACCGACTTTGAAAACAGTCCCGACAATTATGGAAACTTCCCTGAGAAATGAAAGTATAATAATTGAATAGATTTGAAAACATGGTGACTAAAAGAGCAATTGCTCGTTTTGAGCAATTTCTTTTTTTGTCGTCATGTTTTCAAAAAGGATCTTAAGAATGCAAAGTGGCACTGTGAACATTCATGATAAAATCATTGAAATGCACATTTGCACTTGAAAATTTGAAATTATTAATACTTTCAATATTCAACATATGTTTGTGCTTTATGTCGGTTAGACAGTATGTTGAATCTTCAGGTAACTATCTACCTTCTTGACTTTTTAAGAGTAAAATTATGTTGAATATCCCACATCCAGTATTGGATTTACGACGAAAGATCTTGAATTCTTCGAAATTTTATTTTGAGCATTATTAACAAGGAATCAATATTCGAACACACATTATCTGAGTACTTTGCATGATAACATATATTAATATTAGGATTTTCAGAGTTAAGGGATCTTGCAAAGTTAATGCTTATTACTATGAAATGATTTCCGCATAATAAAACATTATACCTACATGTACATTTATTCAAAAATGGTATTGCACTGCAATTAAAAAAATCTGCATTTTTTCGGTTGGCACATGAAGATCAACACGAGGAAACCATGCTCAAAGTCTGCAATGCTTTCCTCGTGTTATTTTCAATATTTTGTTTCCTAGATTAATTAAGCAAGACCACATATTATTGTGTCAATAGTTTAATATGATAACATCAACATCACTGTGTAGACTTTCCCAAGTGTTTGCCGAAAAAAAGTCAATAAAGTATTGAATCTTGAATCTTGTTATAACATTGGATACATTACTGTTTCACACTTCTCTCTATTTATACATGTAATTGTAGTATGGGTTATAAAAAGTTGGAATTGAAAATTGAAATTGCATTTTAATTTAAAGGGATTCACAAATCCCTCTACTTGGTACGTTAAGAGAACGAAAAAGTTATCAATATTTGCTTAACATTGTATTTCAAAATGGAAACATATGTGATGGCATGTCTTATTGAAGTAATTTGAAACACTATGCTACGTTATAAACAACACAGTAAGTTTATTTTTGTATATTCATGAATACAAGTAATGTATATATACAAGAAGTCCTATAATTGAATCAATTTGATATTGCTTTGCTTTTGGTATCTTTGATAGACAAAGATTTTGCTTAATGAAAAGTAAGAACACGAAACCACGTCACAGTCCCTTTAAGACAGGCAAACATTATTTAGAAAAACATAAAACACATTAAAATATCATTAAAATACTATTTAGATAATTATTCCCTTTGGTAGACCTTATATGAAAAAATAAAAATATTGAAAATATCCCTTGTTTGAAAAGGTAAACATATCGAATACGAATCAAAGCGATGAAGCTAATTGTTTACTTTACTGTAATGAAAGATTATTGAATAAACTAATTACAGCAGGACAGGGGGGTGTATCGTGGTGCAGGTTATCGAATTCCAAAATTCCAATCAAACAGCTGAACCAATCTTCACTTAAAACTTCTAAAACCACCTCTTTAACGCAAAACCATTCCTAGAATTACAATCCACTGCGCTGCGTCGGAGGAAAGATGGTCTTATTAAAGTCCGTTTTAGTACCACATACTCTGCAGTTTTTAACCATTTCCCATATACGACATATTTGCAACAGACGGCTTTGAAAACCTCTAGTCACAAGCACAGGAAATACCTTTAAATGAAAGTACAATAATTGAATAGAGGTGAAAACATGGTGACAAAAGGAGAAATTGCTCGTATTGAGCATTTTTTTCTTTTGTTGCCATGTTTTCAAAAAGCCGTTTTCTCGGGCTCCAGTTCGTTCTACATACCTACTCGGTCAATTCCTGAAAGACGAACGACTTGTCACAATGACGTTTGCCTATCATCGGCAAGATAGTCTGGTGTTTAACGCCGCTTTCAACAATGTTTCAGTAATATCAAGGCGTTTCTAGGGTAAGTAACCAGAACTACTGGTCCACTTATCCTGACACCAGCCAGCCAGTCGTAATGCTAACCCCGCAACCCTGAGCGCCAAGGAGGGCAGCCATTACAACAACTTAACTGAGAAAAAAATAGACAGTAAAAAAGATCTGCAGCAGACGGCTTTTTGAAAACATAGTGACAAAAGAAGAAATTGCACAGAACGTGCAATTTCTCCTTTTGCCACAATGTTTTCCACTTTTTTTACGGTAAAGTCTTGGTGTGACCCGGCTGGAGAACGAACCTGCGACCTCCCGCACCAGAGGCTGATCTTCGGCAAGAACGGATGGACGAGCAAAGACTCGGAGAACTCACGACCCCGGAATCCAGAGGTTGATGGATTAACATAATAAAATGAACACAGCTCTATATAATAAGTGTATTTCGCTTGCTTAAAAATCTGAATTTGATCTTCAAAACCTATGTTGTGGGTACTCAAAAGAATCGTCGTCGAAGTGACACGATTCCTGTGAGTACCCACAGCATAGGGTTTAAATCAATCTTAACTGAGATATTATTGGACAACAACCCCATTTACTCATCGATATCTAACGATAACCTCTGCGTGACTGTATGAATGATTTACTCCTGCCGCGCCTCGTCAGTTAGAAAATGGCAATAATCCTCTCGTATAAACTGCAACATGGGCCACAAACGCGAGGAGAAAATCAAACCCTGTAAAACACTTGATGTTACTTTACAACGAAACGCGTTGAATACCACCCTGCACAATGGATACATTATAATTCAACTTCAATTAAACGTTTACAGTCGGTTTTGACAAGTAGCGAGACTGCACCGTTCTCCTCATATCAAATAGAGCCACTTTATGCTCTGTGGCATAAGGTCCTGGAACGCTATTTAAATAAATAAATATGTATACTCTATTATATATGAGCTGTTCCACGAGAAAACCGACATTGTGGTCTCTGCGTAATGTATCGACCCAGATCAGCCTGCGCAGTCCGCATTCCGTCTCAGAGGGATAGATGTATAGAGTAATGATTCCTGATACAGGAAATCCACTGGAGGCGAAAAGTGTATTGTCCAGGCTAGCCTACGCGGCATGCTTATGCTGATCGGGGTCGATATTTTACGCAGAGTCCACAATGTTGGTTTTATCGGGGTCATATCTATAATAAATTTGCATTGTTTGTATTGGTCTGCCAGGCCCTTATGCTCTGTGGTACATACACATTGAGGTTGAGCTATATTAATAGGGTCCAATTCCACTAACTTTACTTAGAGCCAAGTAATATTTAACCCTTTCCCTCATACGACAATTCTGCAGCAGACGACTTTGAACATATTTTGTAAACGAATAGAAAATCTCTTTAATTGAATGGATAACCATTGACTAAAAGTGGAAAAAATTGTGGCAAAAGCAGAAATTGCTCGTTTTGAGCAATTTATTCTTTTGTCACTATGTTTTCAAAAAACCGTCTGCAGCAGAGGCGTCAGAAAGCGTCTATATGAGGGAAAGGGTTAAATCCTTAAAAGATTATTTCATCATGTTGTGTAAAACGTGATTGGCGGAAAGTTGTTTCTAACTAAATGACTAAGTTGACATAAATAGTTACCTTTCTAACTAACAATACTTGTAAAGAAATGAAATATTTTTTGGCATGTTATGACCAATTATGTCCAACCGTAAACTAAAATTGATCAAAGGTAACCGACACTTTTTTAAGTTTGAATTTAAACGTTCATAAACTTTATATATATAAACTTTATGATATGTAAGCGATTCTCAGACAGAAAAAAATAGGTTTTCCTCGAGGCAAAAAGAAAATGAAGTCGTTTATCGTTTAGTGTTTTGGAACTATGCTTATTCTCGTATATATATTTTAATTTTAAATGGAAAGGAGTCATAAAGAAGCTAGAAATACGAGAACTCACATTACAAGAGCCCTTTATGTTCACCAATACTATAGTACATACGATTGCTCTTGAAATGTTCAAAGCTGGGATACAATTAAACTAGGCTTTCATTTTAGTTTTACGGCACTACTTTTGTTTTTATATTCCTCCGCGACATTTCCGTTTATACAAGCCTCGTTACGCTTAAGTGTTTTCCAATTTTTTCAGAAGGCGGAAATATAATATAAAGGTATATAATAACCTTAAAGAATAAAACAAGCTGAAATAATGATAACATTGTTTCTTTGCTTACGTATTTCCGTGCGAAAAAATATTCCTTTACTTTCGCATGTAAAAGCCAATCCTTTTACATTGAATATAAAACTTCCGTTGTAATGTTGCAAAATGGTTACTAAATTTCCATGTACAGCTTTCTTTATTAAATAGGTTTTGATTATATTTAATATTTTATATAAAATCAGATTAGAATTGTTCTCGGAATTTTATTTTTGAAAAAAAAAAAAGATATATATATTCTGCTTCTTAGGACAAAGGGTGTGTGATCATTCATTTTCTACTTTGATTTTTATTTCGTTTTTTAATTGTTTACACGTTTCCCTTCCTAGAAATATCGAGTCAAAAGAAATCGAAGCGCTGTGAAATGTTAAGTACAGACAATAGATATGTTGTTAGAAGTGTTTTATTGTAGAGAATATATTCCGAACTTCGTAAGACTATAGGAAGTAGTTTGAACAATGAGGCATTGATTAGATTTTCATTTGATTTTGTCAATCTTTTCCCACATACAACATATCAGCTGCATACGACTTTAGAAACCCCTAAACAAAATATGCAAAGCCTATATAAATGAAGATATGAGCCGTGCCGCGAGAAAACAAACATTATAGCCTCTGCGTAATGTATCGACCCAGATCAGCCTGCGCAGTCCGCCCAGACTGATCCGGGCCGACACATTCCGTCTCAGGGGTATAGAGGTATAGAGTAATGATCCCTGAAATAGAAAATTCACAGGAGGTGAAAAGTGTCTATCCGGATTAGCCTCCGTGGCATGCTTAAGCTGATCCGGGTCGATACTTTACGCAGAGTCCACAATGTTGGTTTTCTCGCGGGACGGCTCAATTATTATGATTATAGAAGATAGTTGAAAGCATCGTTGCTACATTACTACAAATGTGTCAAGTGTCGTCTTTTGCAAATGATTGATTGATGGTTTGGTGTTTTACGCCGCTTTCAACAATTGTTCAGTTATATCACGGCGTTTCCTGGGTAACTTACCAGTACTACTGGTCCATTTATCCTGAGACCAGTCAGTCAGGTGTAATGCTTACCCGGCAACTCTGAGCGCCAAGGAGACAGTCAGTAATACATTATTTAACCCTTGCCCTCAGATAGACGCTTTCTGACGCCTCTGAAGCAGACGGCTTTTTGAAAACATAGTGACAAAAGAAGAAATTGCACAAAACGTGCAATTTCTCCTTTTGCCACAATGTTTTCCACTTTTTGTCATAGGTTATCCATTCAATTATGGAGAATTTCTATGATTTGACAAAATACGTTCAAAGTCGTCTGCTGCAGAATTGTCGTATGAGGGAAAGGGTTAAAGTCTCTGTTGAAAATGAGTGTAGGATAAGCTCCAATAAAGCTTCCGACGTGAACTGACATTGTATTTGATCCGCCGAAAACCATCAACGGCTTATTTATGACTAATTGAATCAAAGAGCTACCCTCAGATTCATGCATAAAATCTGGTGCAAATAAGAAAGTCAATAATTTCTGTAAGTATTTCTGTAAGTATTTCTGTAAGTATTTCTGTTTGTTTTTTGTATTTCTCTAAGTATTTCTGTAAGTGTTTATGTTTATCTGTAAGTACTTATGTAAGTGTTTAGGTTTTTCTGTAAGTGTTTCTATATTTCTGTAAGTATTTCTGTTTATATGTAATTATTGTTGTAAGTGTTTCTGTTTATCTGTAAGTATTTTTGTAAGTGTTTCTGTTTATCTGTAAATATTCTTGTAAGTGTTTCAGTATTTCTGTAAGTGTTTCTGTTTTCCTGTAAGTGTTTTTCTGTAAGTGTTTCTGTTTTCCTGTAAGTGTTTTTGTTTTTTCTGTAAGTCTTTCTGTATTTCTGTAAGTATTTCTGTAAGTATTACTTATTGGCGAGTAGTGCAATGCTACAGTGGTTGTAAGCGCCCTTTGGTGTGTCATGATAAAAAATTAAATGCAAATCTGTCAAATGTCGTCTGTTGCAAATGATTGATTGATGGTTTGGTGTTTTACGCCGCTTTCAACAAGTGTTCAGTTATATCACGGCGTTTAAAAAAAAGAAAGTTTATTCACTCGCCATGTTTTAAACCAACGGAAGCTCGTAGACTGGTTTAAAAATAAAAAAGTATCCTGTCAAATTACAATGCGTTCGTATGACGGGAACTTTGAGTTAAAGCTTGACGGAAAATCGACGAAGAACCGATCATTCAGTGCAATCCTGCAAAGTCAGGCGACACTAAAGCTGACACGGATTATGAACAAATAATACTTTTATAAATCTACACAAAAGCCTATGTCTTCGTGAAGTCCTACACAGTCGACGTTCAAGCATGCTAGAAGCTTACCCTGTCAGGACTATCGTGATTTTGTTATTGTATTTTTGTTCTATCTGAATGTCGGTCCAGTAACAGTGCCCTCAATTCTTGGTTTCCTAAATTGCGCGCCAGGCAAGCAACCTGAGGCCTTCGGTTCAAACTGGTCAAAACTCGATTCAGATGTCGTTCATGACTGACTGTATTCAGAATATAAGTTACTCACCAGAGGACTAGACAAGGAGGAGTGAACTGATCTTTTCCCCATCCATATCTCCCTTATGACTCCACTAAAACCTATGTTGTGAGTACTCAAAAAGATCGTCTCACTGAGACCGTTCTTTTGAGTACCCACAACATAGAGGTTTGAAGGTCAAATAAGGATTTGGGGATGTGAAATACTCTTATTATCTAGAGCTCCGTTAGGGATCGTTTTGTTAAACGTAACCCCGTATTGACGATAGTATCCGAAACAAGTCCACAATAACTCCAATCATTCGGAGAAGACTAGAATCGGTAATACGCCAATGGATTTTCGAATGACGTCACTTAGATGACGCGTCAACTAGAGAATGTTGACTGCATTAATGTTGGACGCTGCATCCGTGTCAAAGTAACCCCGTATTGACGAAAATATCCGAAACAAGACCACAATAACTCGGAGAAGACTAGAATCGGAAATACGCCATTGGATTTTCGAATGACGCGTCATGTATAGCATGTTGACTGTATAAATGTTTGACGCTGCATCCGTTTCAAATAACCTACCGGGTGATACCAGTACCAGGATATATTGTCAAGCAATACGTGACATGAACCCGACCTTGGGAAAATGTACAAGTCGGCTCTCCGTTCAAGATCTACTCTGTTCACAAAAGCTTATTATATTTAGATTCTGATAATACGGGGTATATGTACAAACTGATCTGAATCTATACCGGTGACAACGTGTTGAAAGCAGCGATAACAGTGACTTTTCTCTACACATTTATACCTTTTATGCGAACAACGTAGAACAGGGTCGGTCTATAACATTGTAGTAGAGTGGACTGTCCCATCGATAGACAAGATGTAGCTATGTGTTTGTATAATGGGATACTTATACTGCCTTGCTATAGACCTAGCTTTTATAACGACGTGGTAGAGTGTTCGCCCCCGGGACAAGACGTCCCGAGTTCGTGCCCCTGGTCGTGTCGGACTTTATTTCAGCTGGGTTACATATACATATGTGTAGTATAACATTGGTACGCATTGCTCGGTAATTATCTATCCAAAATCGACAAAGCAGTATACACACTCATACAAGGATATCTATCATAAGTTATCTACTGACGACACCAGTACAATAATTCAACAGTATAAGGAACAAGCCTTATTCCCGTCCGAACAAGGATCTTCTGTAAAATACGTAAGTAGGTAAGTTTGTAATTCTTTATTTAACCCTTTCCCTCATATAGACGCTTTCTGACGCCTCTGCAGCAGACGGCTTTTTGAAAACATAGTGACAAAAGAAGAAATTGCTCAAAACGAGCAATTTCTCCATTTGCCACAATGTTTTCCACTTTTAGTCATAGGTTATCCATTCAATTATAGGGATTTTCATTTTTTTTGTCAAAATATGTTCAAAGTCGTCTGCTGCAGAATTGTCGTACGAGGGAAAGGGTTAAAGAGTGTATTCCACTTGGTTAGACCAATCTTCCCTGGGGGCCGTCTTAAAATAGATATGGCATACAATACAATTAGTGACATTAAAGTGGTTATGATGAAACATGGATGAAATTAGAACATGTTGAGGCGTAGCACCAACTGAATTCAATTTGGGTTGCAAAATATAAAGGAGCCGTTCCACGAGAAAACAAACATTATGGACTCTGCGTAATGTATCGATCAAGACCGACCTCCTGAGTCCACGCAGGCTAATTTGGGTCGACACATTCCGTCTCAGGGGGATAGAGGATCCTGAAACAGAAAAACCCACATGAGGCGAAAACCGCTGTCTGTCCGGGTTAGCCTGAGCGGCAGACTTAGGCTGATCCGGGTCGATACTTTACGCAGAGTCCATGTAATGTTGGTTTCTCGCGGAACGGCTCAAAATTTTGTTTTATTTATTGAAAATAAACCCGTCCGAACAAGGATTTTTTAAAACAAATAATTGTATAGGCTTTGCACCAAACTGAATTTAATTTGGTCGTACAGTGGATACAGAAATGCTGTTGTTGTTTTTACCATTATGGTGAATTAAATCATTCTCTGAAATTGTCTTTGTATTGTTCCGTATCTGACGATTTGCTCACTTACCAAATCCTCGCAGCTGTACCATTGACTCCGGCAATGAGACTTTTCGCAATTAATTAACAAGATCCCGGCTTAATGTTTCTCAGCACGTGAAACCAATTAACCAATCAGAGAGCTGCGAATTTCACACCATTTCGTGGAATTATAACTGTCCCGAAGTACTTTGATGCTATTTAAAATAGCAATTTGGTAAGCCCTTTCCCAGGTTTAATATCCGAAATTAATGCAATTATGATCTCTGTTATGAATGCCGCCCCTTTCAATAAAAATAACGACCCTTAGCTGTGTGTGATAGTGAAAAACCATGTTACGTAGGATATGTGCTTTGTTTTTAATTCATTAGTTTACACTGTTTTCAACAGTATTTCACTAATGGCACAGAGCGCAGTACACTGATCCCATTGTTACTAACAAGAACTAGGCTTGAAAATATGCATTGTCTCGGGGCAATACCCTTGACCGCAGCAAGCAGGGGTTCGAAACCGAGACGCCTCGTATCAGATCACTAACTATCTAACCACTCGGTCAGTGCGAATTGCGGATACACCTAAGTATTGGAACAGTAAAGCTCTAACGATATCTACCGTGCATGGTGTAATCAAATTCGTTAATTTAGAAACATCTCGGGAAAAGTAGTATTATAGTATCACATGACGGAGCATAAAAAGCATCTGCGCCTACCATGAGGAATGTTGATTTTTTTTTTTTTTGCCGTTTCGACATTATTTCAGTTACATCACGGCGACAGTTCACTTATTCATGATGCCTGTGTATACAACAAGTCCTAAGCAAGGTAATATGCATTTCCCAAGGGCACTCCACCATGACCACCGCGCCGGGACTGGGGATCAAACCCGTGACGCCTTGTTCCAAATTCCCGACGCTAACCACTCCTCGACCATGGCGCAACATGAAGACTTTCAATTTTGCCTTTCTGTGTAGTGAATGTTGCCCATATAGTTTTACGCATATACACTTTCATAAAATGAAACAAAATCGCCTGATATATATGTATATATGTATGTATACATGTATATATGCGACTTTTTAAACACAATTTACGCATACCTTTGTGCGCGAATGCAAAGTACAAGAGCGAATAAAGTAGTCTAAGATCAGCCTGCGCATTCATGCAATCTAATATTGGTCTACATCGTCCGAGACTCGTCTATAACAATTATCAAAACGAAATGATTATTCAAATAAAAAACACCTCTATAATTCCGTACGGACTAGAACCTTTTAACATATATAAATGATTATTATTCTGGTTGCAGGATAAGGGTTAATATATAAAGGGGGGGGGGGGGGGGGGGAAATCAGCACTAAGTGTGTGTCTGAGAGGAGCATAATCGGGTGTGATATATGAGGCAAAGAGTGCAGTCTTTTCATATGGCATAAAACTACCGATAAAGGCAGGAAGGGTCCCATAAAGGGGTCGTTATGTTAAATAGATTTAATTTAATTGAGTCGAATCGAGGGAGTGACTGGGTGGGGATAATTGAGGTTGGTACAAGGATTCGTTATTTCCTTTTAAACCCTTTCCCACCTGTAGACGCATCTGCAGCAGACGACTTTTGAAAACATTGTGACAAAAGGAAAAAATGCTCCAAACGAACAATTTCTTCTTTTTGCCACAAAGTTTTCAATTTTTTTCAGTAATTATACCTACACTACTAGAGATTTTCCATATATTTAAGTTGACATTTTTAAAGTCGTCTGCTGAAGATTTGTTTTATGTGGGAAAGGGTTAATCGAAATAGTTTAAGTTAAAAAATAAAGAAAGATAATTACATAATTTATTTCATCTCATATCGATTTTGTGCAGTCTTTTTTTAATGTTTGCTTTTGTTTGATTGATTGATTGTTTGTTTGTGTTTTACGCCGCTTTCAACATTTTTTCCAGTTATATCACGGGTGTTTCCTGTGTAAATTACCATTACTTCTGGTCCATTTATCCTGACACCAGCCAGTCAGTCGTAATGCTAACCCCGCAACCCTGAGCGCCATGGAGGGCAGCCATTACTACCACTTTATATAAGTATTTGGTATGACCCGACCGGGGATTGATCCCGCGACCTCCCGCACTCCAGGCGGACGCTCAACCAATGCGCCACCCATGCGGTTTTGTTTGATTCAATGCATATGTAAAACATCTAACCGGGCTGAAACGGCACGTGCGCGCGAGAATCGCCTTGTTTATACACGTTTTCTCGGCATTTACGCCCGGGTCTTGCAATGTTTCTGTATCCCTCAAGCGGGCGTAAAACATAGATTGTATGCAATAATGTTGTTTTACGCCGCTATCAACACTATTTCAGTTATATCACGGCGTTTACTATGTAAACTTCCAGTTGTATCGATAGTAGTTATACTGTCACTGGTGCACCAGTCGTAATCAGGGGCGTAGCTTGGCAATAACCAATGTGTAGGCCGTCTCGTGAGAAAATCAACATTGTGGACTCTGTGTAAAGTATCGACCCGGATAAGCCTAAGCATGACACGCAGTCGTACCCGGATATACACTTTTCGCCTCCTGTGGATTTTCTGTTTCAGGAATCACTACTCTATCTTTTCCCCCTTAAATGTACCTTGCCCAAGGGCACTCCACCATGACCGTAGTGCCGCGACTGAGGAACGAACCCGGGACACCCGGTTTCGAAATCCCCGACGCTAACCACTTCACCACGGCGGAATCCGTACCATTTGTAAAGTTCCATGTGTTCCAACAGACAGAAGAACAAAGGTATTGATGGCTTTCCCTCATTGGTGCTCAGGACTGTGGGCTTAGCATTACGACTGACTCGATGATGTCAGGATAAATGGACCAGTAGTACTGGTAACTTAAGGGCCTGTCACACCTTGCCGATTTGGCTCGCCGGAGCTATACCGGAGCACACATTTGGCGATTTTTGGGAATCGGTTCTAGTACGGCAGCGCAACGGTATCACATCGCTAAGAACGGTAGTACATCTTCAGGACATCGTCAGAACATCGGCGAGAAAATTAGCAAATATTTGAGCATGCTCACACATTTCTGACGTTACGCTGCCGGAGCGAGCAACGGAACTACAACGGCAGTACTCCGGTATGGCTTCGTTAATGTCCTTAGAGCACCGGTAGCGCCCCGTAATAGATCGGCGGCTCTCCGGTGTCCTCAATGTGTACCGTACTGGTACAGATGTGAGACCGTAGTCCTTCCGATGTACTAACGATGTAATACCTTTCTTAGTGATGTGATACCGTACTACTACCGACACTTCGGTATCTCATCGGTAGCGCATCGGTAGTGCATCGGCAGTACAACGGCAGCTCGGTATCACTCCTCTATAGCTCCGGTCAACGGTGGAACATCGGGAGAGCAACGGCGACGCCTCGGAATAACACCGCCGGCGCATTGGTAACACTACGGTGACAGAAAAGAGGTATTCTGTAGCACATCGGCTCTTACATCGGTAGGACAACGGTAGAACAACGGTATCACACTACATCGGTATTGCTACGGCCAATTGTGAAATTTCAAGCGCTTTCTCGACGGAGCTCCGCCGATTTTCTCGCCGTTGTTAATTGTGTGCTCCGGTTTAGTCCCGGCGAGATACATCGGTAGTGTGTTACAGAGCCTTTATGTATACAGGACACGCCGTGATATTATTAAAACAATATTGAAAGTGGTGTTAAACACCTAACAAACAAAACAAATCCAACAGGCAGAGAATAGATCCCTATGTGTTACAATGCTACGACAAGAGACCCAAAATTGTTCTGTTTTAGTTCAATTGAAACTGTATTGTTGTAGTCACATGAGTACTGAATATTGTTGTAGTCACATGAGTACTGAATATTGTTGTAGTCACATGAGTACTGAATATTGTTGTAGTCACATGAGTACTGAATATTGTTGTAGTCACATGAGTACTGAATATTGTTGTAGTCACATGAGTACTGAATATTGTTGTAGTCACATGAGTACTGAATATTGTTGTAGTCACATGAGTACTGAATATTGTTGTAGTCACACGAGTACTGAATATTGTTGTAGTCACACGAGTACTGAATATTGTTGTAGTCACATGAGTACTGAATATTGTTGTAGTCACACGAGTACTGAATATTGTTGTAGTCACATGAGTACTGAATATTGTTATCCTTACAGTCGGGTTACCCGGGTATCAAATTGATAACTATTACAAATTCATTTAATTTATGAAACTATAAACAAAAGGAGAAAAATGAAACAAATTTGTATATAAATATTTTTTTTAATATGTAGATACGTTGGAATAAAAATATCGATGTTCCACATCAAAGAAACGACAGAAATAACAGAACAGCATTAGCTCTGTTGTGCTACTTAAGTGTTTTTATAGCACGTTTGATTAAGTCCAGCCTACGTGTCGAGGGTCGAACTTATACACAATTGGTGAGATTGCATTTAAGCGGCCCGTTTAGCTCAATATTTGCCATGACAGCGAGATGTCCCGGGTTCGAGCCCCGGACTGTCTGCATGTTTTTCTCTCCGTGTTACATTGGCGCCCAATAAGGGGCCGTGACAGCACAGATTTATCAGCCTTACGGCGCTTGCAGTGTATACTATGACATCCTTGGCACTGGTGTTCCGAAATTCGAGAACGAAATTCCAGCCTAGCAGGCGTCTTTGGTTTGAAACCGGACTGTTTTTCCCTCCTTGTGGCATACGCACCCGTGCAATCTGATCCAAACGGACTATATTTGTCAGAATATTATTGACACTTTCTGCTTCTAATTCGCGAGTAACGCAAAGTCAAATCACACAGCGTAGGTTGATCCGACTCTACTCCACTACATGTATTTCCGAATGTCACACGGTTGGCTTTTCCAGATCGAGGATCATTTCTCCTCGTATTGAGAACATTATATAAATGATAAATAGGCCAGAAGTAATACCACGATACGGATGGAGTAAACATAATTAAAACACAACTTAGATTTGTTTCTTTTTTCCATGAAATAATTAATACAAAGATACGAAATCCATGGCAGCAATAAAGAGCGAGGTTTTTTGTACAACAATCAGATCAGGGAACTATTATCCTTCTGTTTTTATAGAAACAATTAGGACTGTATGAGAGCGGAAAAACCATGGAACACGGTAATCGTTTATTTTTATTTATGATAATTGTTTACATTCCAAAACGTATAATCGTATTCAAGGCATTCATAAAGCAACGCTTAACCTATTAGAGCCGCCATGCGCCAGAAAAATGATCTTTGTTCGTTTTGTCCTAAGTAAAATGAAGAGGTCCGACTGTGCATCAATTCTATTTCATATAAATAAATCTAAATAATAAATGTAAACTGGTTGTCAGAATTGTTTATACATAACAATTCTTTTACTAATGTATGAGTGGTGATCTGGGGCTGCACTGTTCGCAAATAGCAAATGGCTGATTTTTCCGTAGCAGGGACACAATAATATTACAAAATCTAGTTCACTTTGGTTTCACAAGGCAATGGTGTTCACACGAGAAAGACCGTGAAAAAGGTTATTGTTGGCACGTATTACACATGTGCATGTAGTGTATATAATGTTCGATTAAGTTTCTCTTTTCAAATTGTACATAGAACACACGAGATTCGGTTGAGGCATTTGGTCGGTAGTTCGACTTCCACGATGAACAGAACCTTTCCAACAGTGCATTGAAACATCTTACAATATGTAAGTGTAATCCCTATAGTTCACGCAATGGATGAATTGATTGGAGCCGTTTCAACAGTGTTACGGTTATTTCACGGTGTCTAGTCCGCATAACCATGTGTTTCCTTGATCCCTCACACCAGTACTCCAAACAACCGTTTTACGGTAATTTCACGGTGTCTAGTCCGCATAACCATGTGGTTTTTTATCTCTCACGACAGTACTCCAAACAACCGTTTTACAGTTATTTCACGGTGTCCAGTCCGCATAATCATGTGTTTCCTTGGTCTCTCACCAGTACTCCAAACAGCAGTTGCACGGTTATTTCGCGGTGTCCAGTCCGCATAACCATGTGTTTTTTTATCTCTCACGACAGTATTCCAAACAACCGTTTTACGGTTATCTCACGGTGTCCAGTCCGCATAACAATGTGTTTTCAGGATATCTCACGACAGTTCTCTAAACAACAGTTTTAAAGTTATTTCACTGTGTCCAGTCCGCATAACCATGTGTTTCCTTGATCTCTCACACCAGTACTCCAAACGGTAATTTCACGGTGTCTAGTCCGCTAAACCATGTGGATTTTTATCTCTCACGACAGTACTCCAAACAACCGTTTTACAGTTATTTCACGGTGTCCAGTCCGCATAACCATGTGTTTTTTTATTTCTCACGACAGTACTCCAAACAACAGTTTTACGGTTATTTCAAGGTGTCCAGTCCGCATAACCATGTGGTTTTTTTTATCTCTCACGACAGTACTCCAAACAACCGTTTTACGGTTATCTCACGGTGTCCAGTCCGCATAACAATGTGTTTTCAGGATATCTCACGACAGTTCTCTAAACAACAGTTTTAAAGTTATTTCACTGTGTCCAGTCCGCATAACCATGTGTTTCCTTGATCTCTCACACCAGTACTCCAAACATCCGTTTTACGGTAATTTCACGGTGTCTAGTCCGCTTAAGCATGTGAATTTTTATCTCTCACGACAGTACTCCAAACAACAGTTTTAAAGTTATTTCACTGTGTCCAGTCCGCATAACCATGTGTTTCCTTGATCTCTCACACCAGTACTCCAAACATCCGTTTTACGGTAATTTCACGGTGTCTAGTCCGCTTAAGCATGTGGATTTTTATCTCTCACGACAGTACTCCAAACAACCGTTTTACAGTTATTTCACGGTGTCCAGTCCGCATAACAATGTGGTTTGTTTTATCTCTCACGACAGTACTCCAAACAACCGTTTTACGGTTATTTTACGGTGTCCAGTCCGCATAACCATGTGTCACCTGGATCTCTCACACCAGTTACTCCAAACAACAGTTTTCCATGACTTCTGCCTGCCATCCTCCATATACTATTAGTTAATTGGTGGTCAATTGATGAAGCTAGACACAATACCGTTAGTCAATCATTGGAAAGAATGTTAGCTGTGTCGGGATTCGAACTCGCGAATCCGAGACCAATTACCCACGTAGAGTGTTCCTCTCGTAAGATATATAAGTGTTACTATATATCGGTTTTACATAAGATAACATGATAGGAAAACAAAGTGGGAATGCAATAAGGCTCGAAACCCCCTAGTGCGGCTACAACAAATCTGCATTAGACGACTTTGAAATGCTCCGGACAAAAATATGGACACTTTTAAATGAAATTATAGCAATGAATATAGTTGTAAACATTGTTCCAAAAGGAGAAATTGCTCATGATGAGCAATTTCTCCTTTTATCACAAAGTTTTCAAACGTCGCCTGCTGCATAGGCGTCAGAAAGCGTCTGTATATGGGAAAGGGCTATATAGATATGACCAGAAAAAATGATTTCGCTTTTGATGAGGTGATGCGGTTTAGTAGAAACTATATTAATCATCGGTTACGGCCAATTGGTTAAAGTGCTCACGAATAAAAATGAATTTTCTACTACAACAATTGCTCTCCCAGATTGAGATATTTACGTTTTTTCGCTCAACATTGTAACCTTTTATTAATTACGCATAACAATCTAAGCGGGTGATTGAAAACTAAATTAATCGCTTCGTTTTCATTTGCCCCCATTTTTCCTTTTCAGAAATAATTATATATTTTTTTTTAACTTCTTCATAAGATTAATTTGCAGGAATAAATTGTTTCACGTTATTGTTACCATGTGTACTTTTAACCCTTTCGCTGACAAAGGCAATTAAAGACTTTAGTAAACAATGCAGATTCAGATGAGACAGCTGATAACGAACTGTCTCTCCTGAATACTACATTGTTTGCCACTTAGACATTAAATTTTACCAAGTTTCATTTTTTCGGGTAAATGGAGTGGTCTAATTTTCCACATGGAAGAGTCGAGTTGGCTTTGTGAAATTCGGCAGCAAAGCAAGGGAAAAAACAATTAACTTATAGCAAAGAACCTGCTCAACTGGCAATTCAGATTGGAAAAAAATAAGCACAACAACAAAAGCCAAAAGAAAACCAATTGTAATGCTCTCCGTATACGATTTCTAAATATAATGACATATAACGGGTTATTTAAAACAAGAGCACCGCGTACGGCACAGACGCTCGACTGATAGGGAGAAAACAGAAAAAAAAAAATGAGCTAAACAAAAAACCTCAACCGGACGACCACGCCGACGCCGCCGCCGCCGACGCCGACGACGACACCAGGGTCATGACAATAGCTCTCGTTTTCTTCAAAAGTCGAGCTAAAAATGGTCTACTAACAGCAAAATATATAAACGAAGAACCATCTAATTTAAAAGACGTCACATACTTCTATGTAGAAACGGTATCATGTACTGTGTCGGCAAGACTTATAATAACTCATTGAGCCGTCTCACGAGAAAACCAACATTGTGGACTCTGCGTAAAGTATAGACCCGGATCAGCCTAAACATGCCGCGCAGGCTAACCCGGACAGCCTTTTTTAGCCCCCTGTGGATTTCCTGTTTCAGGAATCACTACTCTATCTATCCCTCCTTAGACGGAATGTGTCGGCCGGATCAGTCTGCGCGGACAGCGCAGGCTGATCTGGTCGATATATTACGCAGATATATTGATATGAGCCGTCTCACGAGAAAACCAACATTGTGGACTCGTAAAGTATCGAATCGGGTCAGTCTAAGCATGCCGCGCAGGCTAACCCGCACAGACACTTCTCGCCTCGTGTGGATTTTCTGTTTCAGGAATCATTACGCTATACCTCTATCCCCCTGAGACGGAATGCGTCGGCCCGGATTAACCTGCGCGGACTGCACAGGCTGATCTGGGTCGATACATTACCCAGAGTCCATAATGTTGGTTTTCTTGTGGAACGACTTATACTTATCTGATGCTGTAAAGATATGGATTAATGGTGTGACCATTGCGTGTGCTGATGTACTTCAGCTACAATAACCCTTTCCCTCAATGATATATACGCTTTTTGACCCCTCTGCAGCAGACGGCTTTTTGAAACATAGTGAAAAGGGAAGAAATTGCTCAAAACGAGCAATTTCTCCTTCTGCCACAATGTTTTCCACTTTAAGTCATAGATTGTCAATTCAATTAGGGAGATTTTCTATTTTTTGACAAAATATGTTCAAAGTCGTCTGCGGCAGAATTGTCGTATGAGCGAAAGGGTTAACTATAGACATAAATAGGATAGAATAGAATATATTTCATTAATTTATACAACATATATGTATCTCGACATACAAAACATTTTGAATTGAATTAAAGAAGATCAAAGACGGTTACATCAATACATACACATTTAGTAATATTTGTTTATACCTATATTACATAGAGGATGAACTATTTCGTGTATAACTATGAGTATATGCATGGTCAACAAGTATAGAATAATGGTTATATATTACTATGTTAATGTTTTGTGGCCAACGATATATAATTAACTGGTTGATTCATTGTTGTCTTTGTAGTTGATAAAGGAAGTTTGGTGAATTTAAACATATTTCGACAGGTGATATAGAACTTGTCGATACATTTTACTCGGATATCAAAATAGAAATTACATTTGCAAATAAAATGGAACTCGTCTTCAGTGTCTCCTGTTTCACACAAAATACACACTCTCTCTTACCTTTTTTTCCTCTCTCGTCCATAACGTTATATACAGTGTATTTTCTTATTAAACATGTGCCCTTAATGGGGGTCATTTTGTATCAGAGGAATATTATTCTATAATATTGATAGATAATCCCGAGGGTAGGCTACTTATCCAAATGATAATCCCAGAAAACTTTTCAACAATTCTTGTTTTTAATTGTCTTTACTATACACATATGGGGAAAGAAACCATGCCCCATGGAGGCCTTAAACGAATTGAAATAATTTGAACACATTTTGTAGAGAGTTACTAAACGAGAATGTGTGCCGAATTATTTCAAATCGGGACAGCAGTTTGTAGCAATCATTTAGTGGAACAGGCCCTCTCCGCTGCTGATCATGTTTGTCGACGTCTCGATCTAATTTGATTGATTGATTGGGGTTTAACGGCGTTTTTAACATTTTCTCAGTCATATCACGGCGGCCAGTTCACCTACTCATGTAATTCCTGGCCATGTTGTTCAAGGAACGGAAACAATTTGAACAATCTTGGTGAGAGGATCACTCAAGGAACATTTGTGCAAAATCAGGCCAGGACTATTGGACAATACTATTTATAACGTTTTCCTTTCCGTTGTAATGGCAATCTGAGTTTAGCTTAGAATTCAATTATCCTCCAATTTAATTCCAATTTTCATTTATTTTCTAACAAAACAGTGCTTTGCACCAATGAAATTGTTTCTGCTATGAATGAGTGACGATTGATTGATTGATTGATTGATTGATTGATTGATTGTTTGGTGTTTAACGCCTCTTTCCAATAATGCTGAAGTTATATCACGGCGTTTTCTGGATAAGTTACCAGTATTTCTGGTCCATTTATCCTGACACCAGCCAATATGTTGGAATGCTAACCCACAATCCTGAGCGCCAAGGAGGGCAGTCATAAGTACCATTTTTAAAGTCTGTGGTATGACCACTACACCACCGAAGCGGTCGAATGAGTGGCTAACAATGTAGACAAAAATAAGACTGTTTCTAGGATGTGCAAGGTGATTATATGATCCGTTCCACGAGAAAACCAACATTGTGGAGTCTGCGTAAAGTATCGACCCGGATCAGCTTAAGCTTGCCTCGCAGGCTAACCCGGATAAACATTGTTTCGCCTCCTGAGGATTTTTTGTTTCAGGAATTATTAAGCATAACCTCTATCCCCCCTGAGTCGGAATGTGTCGGTCAGGATTAGCATGCGCCTACTGCGCAAGCTGATCCGAGTTGATACATTACGCAGAGACCATATTGTTGGTTTTCTTGTGGAACGGCTCATATGTTTACATTGTTCGCAATGGTATTTTAAGATCGTGCATAACTTAACACGCAAATGATCGGTTAATGCTTACCACATACATACGCGTTCTGATGCCGCTGCATCAGGCGACTTTTGAAAACACTGTGACAAAAGTATAATTGCTCATAATGAACAATTTCTGCTATTCAATAATACGACTTTCATTTACAAATACTTTCAAGTTTTAGTCAAGATAATTTCAAAATCGACGATTTGTTGTATATGGCAAAGTTTAGGTTAAAGTGACGGACATTAGGACAAGAGTTTCTGCCGCCGCAATGTTCAGATAACAATTCTTATCTATGCAAGGGAGATAACAACGAGGGAAACTATTACTATTTATCAGGAAATTGTTCCTCTTGATGCCTGTTAAGTAATAACATGCTTATTTAACCCAGAGAAATATACATATATAGTATTTATGTCTCTGTTTAACCACACAATTGTATATAAATAGAAAATAAGTAATAATCTGTACATGAAAGAACTAGCACACTAACACTAACATATACAACTGTATGAATACATGTAAAATTACGCACCAAATCAGGTAAAAAGAGGTCTTGTTGCATATGAGCTACAATGTTGGTTTTCTCGCGGGACGGCTCATATGTAAACAGTGAATAATCGGTAGTCTTTTCACTGTCAGCCCGCAGCAGAGCAATGTTTATTTACGAAATCCTTATTATAGACATTGTTATCATCTATGATGATGATGATGGCGATAATTTTGTTTTTATTTCATTTTGTATTTTTTCCAATTGTCCTACATCAACCTTTATTCCAAAAATCAAAATGTGGGACAATCGAGAGAGAATAAATCACCGTTGCCATGTATAATTAGCGGTGTCACTTTCTGTTAGGATATTAAATGTTTACGAACCAACTAGAAGATTGGCCCAACTGGAGTCACTTCAAATGTATCTGGATGCAATTAAAAAAAGAAGAGTTGAAATAATACCACTTTTTGTAGTGACATGGTGTTGTTGTGAATGACTATCATAAAAAGTACAATTAAATCCAAAATCACATTTAAATAGCGGATTCATTGTAACCTCAATTATGAAAGGAGTAAAAAATAACAGGTTATCCTGGTTGAATAGAAGTTGTAGGCACCACATTAAAGAAATGTAACATATGAAAATATTTCTCCTTTTCCCACTTTGATTACAAAAATCGTGTTCAATATGTGTCTTCAGTTATATCTGTATCCGTTAAGTCTTCATACCTTTCCCAAATGCAGACACTTTTTAAATGTTTCCCAACTATAGATGCATTATGAACGCCTCTGTAGCAGACGACTTTTGAAAACATTGTGACAAAAGGAGAAATTGCTCAAAACTAGCAATTTCACCTTTTGCCACAATGTTTTCAACTATTTTTTAGCAATTATACTTTTATTTATAGAGATTGACCATGTTTTTGCAAGAGTTTTAAACTAGTCTGCTGCAGATTTGTTGTATGCGGGAAAGGGTTAACACATATGCGGCAGACACCTATGAAGAAAAATTGAATTTAAAAAAATCCTTTATTTTAAGAACAGTATTCATTTTTGATTCCTTAATATATAATGTTATCACATGACAATGCTTGTATCAGACCTAATATATTCATCACGTATTTCTTTATATGAAACGTGTGTAATATAACATGACCGAATCACTTTGAAAATGACGTCACGTCAGCGGTTTGACGTCATAACATCTTAAAAGATACATACATGTACCAATATATAAAACACAAATTTATTTGGTTAACTGTAGCATGCTATATTAAAAGATCTCTTTAACTGAACACTGCTTTCATGTTATGCTCTGCCTGTTGCTTTATATCACCTTTAACATTTTCATTTTAAGATTTGCTGTTTTGAAGAAGCAGTCAAGTTATTGTCATTGGAATCCTGCTGTATGTTGAAAGTAAATATCTACACGTATTTCTCGAGCAACCTATTATAGGTAATTTAGGGACCTGAAGTTGTTCATGTCAATTTAAGCTTAGAATAAAAACCGGAGATTTTGTCAAAGCCTTGGCATTGTTGACTGTGCCATTGTTCCACACACAAAAAAAGCACTTTAATATTTGTTTATACATGTTTATGCCTTGACATATTTTATTCATATTCACACATAATTTGTACAGCTGCTACTCTTTCATATAATGCTGAAAGGTGTGTTTGTGTCTGAACAAGATATATGTCAGACCAATGCACGCAAATTCCACTCGACTTACTGTCTTGACAAGTGGTTTGAGATACAGTATGAGTCAGTGGAAATTTTAATATCTGTCATGCATTTTTGTGTCGCCCTTTCAGAGAAAAGGTAATACATAGGGATCGCTTTGTCCGTCTGTTGGTCTGCCCGTCTGTCACAAAAACTTAACAATGGCTATAACTTTGCCATTTACTAACGTTTCTTCATCAAACTTTCAAATTATATTGCTTATGACAACAGATTCGTGATGCAGCCAAATAATGTAGGTCAATGTCATATTTGACAGAGTAATAGTCTTTTGTGTACTTAAATTTCTGACAAAGCGTAAGATGGGAACACAAGTGTTCTACTGATCACCCATTTTGTTCTTATTTATACCAAACCCTGTTATGAGCAGGAAGACTAGAGATTTTGAATTCGTTCGTGCCCTGCAGACTTACTTACAGAATACATGTAAGAAAAGTCAGACGTAATATGAAATTTATTTCCTGTAGAAATATATTTTCTGTTTCAGGTTATGTTTTAGAAATCTGGTTGGCTGTCAATTTCTTTTTTCATATGTCATATTGCAGGAGCATGGAGAAAATATAAATAATTAATAGCGAGGATGAAGAGTTACAGAAAGCACTGCTGAAAAGTATTATTAAGAACACAAAAACTAGGTTAGTTTGTTTAAAGCTCGACTAAGCACGAAGTGCGAGGTGAGCTTTTGTAAACACTCACCGTCCGACGTCCGTCTGTTAGTAATTTCATTCAAATGACTTCTACTACTAAACCAATGGACTGATTTCAAAATAACTTCACAGGAATGTTCCTTAGGTGGTCCTCTTTTAAAATTGTTCAAAGAATTTTATTCCAAATCAAAGTTGTTGCGGCATCAGTTGTCCAAAAGTACTGGCCCGATTTGAAAATTATTTTACACAAATATGTCATGGTTGACCCTCTACCAAGATAATTCCGATCCGCTGAATAACATGGCCGTGAGGGGACAGAGCTTGTTTTCCTTATATGTGCATTGTAAACACTTCTTGTCCAAAGTACTGGCCCGATCTAAACAAATAAATAGTACAAATGTTCCATATTGGTGACCCTCTAGCAAGATTGTTAAAATAATTCCGATATGTTAAAAAACATGGCCTCCAGGGGACTGGACTTGTATTCATTATAGGTATATATAGTGATTTTTTTTTAAATCTCTTGTCCTAAAGCACCGACCCGATTAAAAAATAATCTAGCACAAATAATCCGTTGGTGACCCTCTCCCAAGATTGTTAAAATGATTCCGATCCTTTGAAAAACATGGCCTTGTTTTCATTATATGTAAATATATAGTGAAATCTTTTAAAATCTTTTTGTCCTAAAGCACTGACTCGATTTAAAAATGATCTGGCACAAATAATCCGCTGGTGACTCTCTACCACGATTTTTAAAATAAAATTATTCCGATCCTTTGAAAAGCCTGCAGGGGGCGGGGCTTGTTTTCATATATGTATATATAGTGAAAACTTTAAAAATATTCTTGTAAAAAAGCGCGGTCCCGATTTAAAAATGATTTGGCACAAATGTTCCTCGGGTGACCCTTCACCAAGATTGTTCAAAATATTAGGCTCCGCTGTAAAACATGGCCCCATAGGTATATTATGTATAGTTATAGCGAACACTTATTGTACAAAAGCACTGGCCAGATTTAAAAATTATTTGGCATACATGTATTAAGATTTAAAATTAAAATGTATTGCAGTTCTATTAAATCAGGTAAGCGATCCAGGGCCATTATGGCACTCTTGTTGTATTTTAGTTCAATCGAGCAAGATGTGCTGTGGTCAGCATATGTGATCGCCCTGTGTCCGTCTAGCCTTGTCAACATTCTACTTCTCATTGGTTCCCAAGTGTGAAATAGTAAGGCCACAGTGGCCTTCTTGAACAAAGAGCTATTGCCTTGTGTTTAATGTACTATTGAATTAGCTAGATCTCGGCCAAATTTGGTAATGGGCAAAATCAGATCATTGGTACAGAGTTATTGCCTCTGAATTGTCCAAATTGTAGCCTCTAGCAACTACAATTCCCAAGCAATCTTGTGCAAACTTTGTCACAATGCATATGGTTACAAGGTCGAGGCTAGGTTCTATGGTGTGGGAAATAAGGGACTCGGTCCCTCTTGTTGAACAATCTGTGTATTTCTATTCAGTAAAATAAGTGATATTTCGTGTGCTTCATCTCCAACAAATTTGGATTAAAATTCGTAGAAGTCTTCATGAGCTGTGTCTAAATGGAATGAGCATTATATTGACCCTAGTGAATTGGATGTCAATATGTCAAAACTAGAGAACATGCTGGCAGTGAAACAGTTTACGATCAATAACTAAAGATAATTCTGCTGGTGGACCGGTTTTTTTTAGGTCGAGGATCAAGTGTCTCAATATTGCATCTTGAACACCAAAAGAGTAGTCAACGCTCAATGTCCAAGTTCGGGGGGCATACATGTTTTATAAACATGATGTTTAAATGTATGTAAAAGTCTACTTCATAACCATTTAAAATGTTGACTTGAATCTAGGATGACTTTTCTCTACTTATAAAGTTTTTTTCTGGATAAGAATTAAAAAATTTCTATGCCTATAATTATCATCTGCTTAAACAACTTACAGGTCTAAAAAACCTGACATTAATTCAGCTGCCAGTTCTACTGAAACAGTTTCAAAAGAAGGTCAACAAAGATGACAAGTAAGAAATCATTATTTCTAGGAAAAACGCACGGAACCGAAACTTCAATACAGATTTTAAATTATAATTGAGTGGCGAGATGGGGTTGGACCATGGAAACCCAAGAAGGGAATTTTTCAGGTACTTAGAAAAAATACACAAGTACTCACGATTAAATTTAAATTGAATGAATTATAAAACAATGCTAGCTGATACATGTAGTCAACATTTTTTAATTCTTAGAACGTTAATTAATGTATTCTCCGGGAAATTGCATCAAAAACAAATGTCATCTTAAGTGAAAAAATGTACAAAAACCACTGTTACCCACAACTAACTGAAATCAGCAGTATGTCTCTTATCCTACCAATAATAGATAATGTCATACAATTCTTTGTCAGTAAATGTTGACCAAAGAACTTTAGAAAAAGAGAGTATGTTCTCAAGTGAAGAATAAAAACAAAATTGTAAAACATGAAGCGAAATTCAGTGTAGTCGGAAATATTGTAAAACTTATGCTTATATGGTTTAGTAAAAAAATAGAATTGAAATTGAGGATATGTATAAACCCCACAGGGGATAATCACATCAGAAATGTTTGAAATAGAAGTTTAAATGTAGCAGACCCCAAAAGACTACATAAAGTATCAGAAAGGTCTTAAAACCTTAAGCTGGATGTGAAAATAGCTAAAAAATGGGGGATACTGTCAGACTTGATGTCATAGTCAGGAGGCATCAGTTGGTTGTATTGAGTGTTGTTTAAATTTATAAATTATTTATTTTCAGACTGGTTTTTCTTTAATTCTTGAGGGCCCAACTACTCATAAATTCTTCAGCCATGATGTCAAGAAGTTAGAGAGGAAAGAGTATTTTATGGAAGTACAGCTGTTAGCAATGTCTCTCTTGCATGAGTGGCCCGGTCTTCACATATTAAACGAAAGCCTTGCCAGTAGACCCCACACTTGAATTATTTGACACAAACCAACTCCCGGATGAAGATGTTAAAGACATCTTGAATAAGGTAATGTAAATACAAATGTTGCATTTGTCTATAGTTGAGCATGTACTTGTGAACTTTCCTATGTTGACTTTCCATATCATGCCCATATTTGTTCCATATAAAAAGTTCAATATATAGACTTTTTTTATTGAAGTGTACTAAAATAAAAAAAAGTACGGCAATTATAAAGATTGTTCCCAACAAATTTCAATGCAAACCATTTCTCTGTTACATCAAATGTCATTTTATTGTCACTGTTTGCCAATTGTATACAAAATGCAACTTACTTATCATCAATCCATAGTTTGGCCTGAAATCACTATCATCATCTAATCAAATTTCAAGCCAAGGTCATGGTGGGAACTCATCCGGTAGGGCCGTCTGTATACCACTGCAATACTCTTGACACTTTTTTTTCCATCTTATTCAGTTGATTTCCTTTTCTTTCCATCTAAAGGCAGTCGACAGTTAGGGCCAAAAGGACAAATTGTTAAGTGACCACGGTGACTGGTTAATTAATTCAGGGATATACTAGTGCATGGTCGATGGAGTTGGAAGAATGTCAAACAGTTGTCAAATACCTCATACAACAGCTTATCTACTACCGGTAATAAGAACTAAATGAATTTAATGGTTGCCTTGAAAGTGCTTGACAATAGGGTATGTTGTCCCTAAAATTCCTTGAATATCTAATAATCTGAGTTATAACTATAAAGATCCAGAGAGAAAAATAAAAGAAAACACCAAATGCGAATCTTTATTTACAATTAGATTATAGATAATTGTTTGATATTTTTTCCGTTGCTTGTGTTAATAACACACAAAGGCATAGACCGGTTTTAATTTGTAGCATTGTGAGTACTACTGAGTGACCACTAAGGAAGTAGTAATAGAATATGCATCATTCATGTACTGCCTAAACAATTTTCGTATTAAAAATGACCAGTTTTACCTTGAAACTCCTTGAAAAGTCTTACCCTAAGAGTGAGTCAAATTTGTAACCTGTAAGTAATTGACATATATATGACCAATGCCTCATGAAATCACTGGATAGCCTAGTTCTTGTTCATACTCGTAAGTTGTTTGTTTGTTGATTTGCTCTCATTAATGTTACTCTTGCATGTCTTGGGTCATCTGTACAAAAAGCTATCTACAATAAATTCATAGCAAGGTCATCCATTGCCTACGGTCAGATGGTCCCCTTCCATGGGACTTCTGTTATAACATTCTTTATTTTATCACATTTAAGTGTCATGTGTCACTACCAATCATTGACAATATGTATTTTCAGAACATTGCCAAAAATATGTCAATCCTGAAAGGGAGTCCAAATGCTTGCATTGCCATACTGTGTGAACAACATACCCAAACTGTCTAAATATCTTTTCATGGCCCTCTTCAACATAAAATCGAGCATAGAGGGGACCAGCAGAGATGGGACCAACCAAGAGGAGGATACCATTTACTCTTAGGAAGTTTTCCTCCAGGACATACAAGGTAATTTAAGACCTTGAAATTATTGCTGACTATAATTGACCTGATCCTCCTGACCTCTGTTAGAATAATTATACGGAAGAGCTGATTTCTTAAATTATACGCAAAGCAGTCAGCTATCTTTATGAATTGGTTCAAACATCCATGGTTCAATTGAAGTTGGCAAGAAAACAGATATCATTCGTTATTGTAGAGTTAAAATAAGATATTTGTCAAAACAGTTTAGAAAAAATTCATAAAATACCTGCGTTTTCCATAGTATTGATATTACATGACATTACATGATTGCCAAACAAACATTTAAGTTATCAGCATCATCATAATTATATTCATGCATAAGGTCAATATTGGAGCACTATATTATGGGACTCATTCTCAAAAAATATTTTGGGACTTTTCAGCAAGGAATTCCAGTCTCCTTATTGGATTGGAACAGACACTTAAGTAGTTATAAACTTCAGAATATATATACCAAAACGTTGTTATCACATTCTCACTCAATTCTTTCTGGAGAATATATTTTTCATAGATACATAGATAGTATGATATTGACAGGCAAGATGTGGTACCTGGGGGAGTCTCTTATTATAAATTCTCAATAAATAATGTACATGATCCTTCTATTTGAAACCTGATCTCTTTACTTGATCATTTAAAATTGAAGCTCTCAAAGTGGTCAAAGTCAACATTTTCCTTCTCAAAAGTAACACCGTTGTCAAATGAAAATCCCAAATTTTCCTGACTTCAAATGAAACTTTCATAAAACATTTGGACCAACACCTTTGTGATGTATACACAACATTGTACATGTATGGAGAATATCTTTTTCAAAAATTCATGCACGCTTAGTCTGACTGATTGGTAACACTTGGATATCTTTAAATTACCAATACTTTAGTTCAACTTTGTGTCTCTGACAGTCTGACTGAAGTTTTTAATGTAGAATATGTATCGTTTGAGGATGTCCTGATATTTGTCAGTGGGGCTGACAGAATTTCTCCCTGTGGATTTCATGCGCCGTTTTATGTTGAATGTTACAACAATGAAGGAACAGAGCAGCGTTTACCGTTTTCATCAACATGCGCCCTGACTTTGTCCTTGCCAAGAGGTGTAGCCAATCCAGACAACTCGAAACGCTTTTATTATAATGTCACTAAAGGAATCATATGGTTTTGGGAAAATTTGATTTTTTCCGCGCCAGAACACTATGTCAAATGTTCGAATAACCTTGTGAACACTCTAAAAGTAAGTCACTTTTGTAATCCAATCTTCGTGACAATTAATCAGAACATTCGTCTCCATTAAATATCAGCCAATTTTGTAACTGAGTCATGGGGGTCAAAAACTATGACACTAGATCAAATTTGAAGGGAGAAATTGCTCATTATTTTTAAAACATATTCATTTAGAAAGACTTTACATATTAGCCCACAGATGTTATCAAAGACGTCTGCTCCAGTCTGTAAAAATCATTTTTATCTAAAACATTAAAAACACAAAATTTAATTATGCCAGAACATATTTTTTTTTAAATGGGGTCAAGGTCAGTGTCACAGTGACCCAATTCTGGTACATGACCATTCTTCTCTTTCCTAGATGCATTTTAAGACTACATTTGGTGAATCCAGGTGTGACAACAACAGAGATAAGGCCCGGGCAATTTTTAGCTCACCTGAATGTCTCGAACAAATTTAAAACTTGTGTGATCAATACGTAGACAACACAGATAATATGTCAACGAACAATAATGATGTTAAAGTACAACTAAGGTAAAAGGCAAAGTGTTGATGAGATATCATGAGAGGAAAATACTCATACAGGGTCAAACAGTAAAAATAACCGCGTATTTATATGTATGTTGGCTTTTAATCTTTCCAGCACACATATATCTCTTAACTTCGAGAAAGAATACAACTAAAAGTATTAGTCTTTCGTTAAATGGGCGTTGTTATTAATTCCACTATAAACAGTCTACATATGTTGTAATTGTGATGAACAGTTCGGTGGCGTCAGCTCTGTCCTTACCTGGATATTGAATCTGAAGTTCCCTTTAAATCGCCAAACTCTTCAGACACGCCATGCAACGCCGAAGTTTGCCAATATTGTCTTCTTCTGTATCTCTACAACCATATAGCTTTGGCTGGAAAAATAGTACATCTGGTTTGCCGGCCGGATTTTCTGCAAAGTGGTATCACATTCAAAACACTGCGAATCAATGTCGCTGCTTATTAAAGGTAAACAACAAATTCTGATACATTCAAGGAGTAAATTGTCTGAGGTGTCTAAAATTCCGTGATCAGACATGTCTTTAAAAGTATTCATCTAGGTATTCCCGGTCATTTATCTGAAATTTGATTGTCCTAGCGTTACACCTTCTGGATCAATGACACTTAGTGCAATTCGAACCGTTTCACAAGTAACCACTATATTGTGATTTAACAGAAGTCGGTGTCGCATTTGACGATAGCCTGCATTCTGTCCGGAACTAGATAACTCCTGCACAACAGCTCGGACAATATCCTCTAAACTACACTGGTTGAGCTTTCTGTAAAGACCTTGGCGTCGTAAGATGCGATGCACAGTCCGTTCGATGATGGCAATGTCATGTTGTATTGCCATATATCCAATAATTTCAGAAATCGAGAAGCCTCTATGGTAGTAAACAGCGACCCTTTCATCTCTAGACAAATTACGTAGATCTGTTTCACCGACGTCCATTTGCATATCCTTGCTAAAACAGACAAAATATTTAAGTTAAAAGAACCTGACACCGCCAACACCCTCAACAAACTAGGAAGTAAAATTAGTATTAATCCAAAAGTATGAAGCAAAATTTGATATTGGACCTTAATCTTGTAAGTCCTGAATAATGTCCGCTTTGGTGATGCTTTCAAATACACTAACTTCAGAATTCAATAAATAAATTTGCAAACAGTAGAACTGCAAGTATTTAATATAAATTATATAATAACACCCGGCCAATACATTGACATAGTCTAGAATGAATATCGTTATCTTTGTCAAAACAGATAATGTAGCAGAATTTTAAATGAAATAAAAAAGCGATATACATGTACCTGTTTCTATTATTCCAACTTTTTTCATGAATACAAGGAATTCAGTTTCTATTCAACTCAATTAAACTTAGGAACGGAACGCGGCTGACAATACTAGAATAAATCCGAATGAGAAAGTCTATTATTAGATAAGTGGTTAACGTGTTATGTAACTAGTTAGTCAGATGATTATCGTGCTAGTTATGTGATTAACATGTTATTAATCAAGTTACCTACTTAATGATAAAAGTATTCCTTAGATATCCGTTAAGTGATGAACTAGTTATGGAACTAGTTAATCAGATAATTAACGCAATAAGTATCTGACTAACTAGTTACATAACTAGTTAACCACATACTTATCACGATACTTATCTGACTAAGTAGTTACATAACTAGTTGACCACATAATTATCACGATACTTATCTGACTAACTAGTTACATAACTAGTTAACCACATACTTATCACGATACTTATCTGACTCACTAGTTACATAACAAGTTCACCTCATAATTGTTACGATACTTATCTGACTAACTAGTAAACTACATAACTATCACGATATGTATCTGACTAACTAGTTACATAACACGTTAACCACTTAATAGATATCAAACATGGCATGTTTCGTTACATATCGACAAGTCCCCATATATTATGACATCCTGTCGTGTTATATGTCTTATAGCGATTTGTATTTGTCGGCATCAATACATAATCAGGTGCCCACTTAAAGCTTCCGTATTACTTAAAGCTTCCGTACATTATGTATGTATATGTTGGCAGTAGGGGGCAGTAACAAAATATACTTTTTTTGTGTTGACATAAGAAAATTAACGCGTTAATCAGATATTTATCATGATCATTAAGTGACTAACTAGTTATATAACGTGATCATTAAGTGACTAACTAGTTATATAATGTGATCATTAAGTGGTTATGTGGTGGCAGAAGTATGCCACCATACCTTCATAAGCTGGTATACATGATACGATTATTGGACTTAGAACTTAACCCTTTCCCACATACAAACACATCTGCTGCAGACTACTTTACAATAACTAGGAGAAAAAATGGAAAATCTCTACAAAGAATTCATAACTTTTGAGTAGACTTGAAAACATTGTGGCAAAAGGAGATATTGCTCATTGAGCAATTTCTCCTTTTGCCGCAATGTTTTTAAAAGTCATCTGCTGCAGAGGTGTCAAAAAGCGTATGTATGTTAACAAAAATGCATGATTTGTTTTTGCAAAGATAAGTGTGTATATTTATCAAAATACTGATTAGAAATACTGATTAAAAATACCAAGGACGTAGATAAACTTATCTACGTCCCTAAAATACTGACCTTTGTGCAAAGGAGAGTTTAACCCTTGCTCACAAACAGACGCTTTTTGGCGCCTCTGCAGCAGAAGATTCTTGAAATAATTGTGGAAAATGGAGAAAATGCGCATAATGAGTAATTTCTCCTTTTGTCACAATTATTTCAACTCTTAAATAATAAAACTTTCATTTATATACTTTTTTCATATTTTTGACAAGATGATTTCTGCATTTTTGTTGTATTTGGGAAAGGGTTAAATTATAATCTGTTTATTACAGTTTCCCACATTATAGCAAATCTGCATCAGACAGTTTTAAAGCATCTAGATACATATAATAATAATTACATGGAGAAAAGCACAATAAATGAAAGTGAAATTATTGTGTAGAGTTCAAATCATCGTGGTAAAAGGAGAACATTTTCTCTTTTTGCCACAATGTTTTGAAGAGACGTCTGCTGCAGAGGCATCAGATGTCGTCTGTACAAGGGACAGGGTTTAATGCACATGAATTAATGCATTGATAATTTGTGTGTGGATTACATTTACTAACAACAGTTTACTTTTCGAGTTAATCGTGACAATACATGGTTTAGTATTCTCCATATAAATCACAGGAATCAACTTTGATCATTATAAATTCACATATATGTAAAATCTCTTAAAATGAAAGTATAATCATTTAAAACATAGTTGCAAAAGGAAAAAATACAGATACGTCGGAATTTGTTTACATGTTAAAAAAGGTAAATATTTGTCTTCAGCAGACCAGTCAATTAGCATGTATCTATACAAAGGATTTCCTGTTTGTAAAATAACATTTTAAGGATTATATTATATGTTCCTTTATTTAAAAATGAAAAATCTCCATAAAAGATAGCTTAATTGTTAAATAAAGTTGATCATCATGAGCAATTTCAACTTTGGCCACAATGTTTTCAAAAGTCATCTGCTGCTATTGTGTCAAAAGGCGTCTGCAGGTGGGAATGGGCTAATAACGTTTGGTTTGTTCGCTATTCAGGACCAAAAAGATGAAGACCCCATTTACTTTGGGGACGGCATTCGGAGAATTGACTATGTCCTGGCATTCGAACCCAGAACGGCCAACCAGAGGAATAAACGTCTAAAAAGAGAATACTTTGAGAGAGAACTACAGAATGAGGGACTTATGTTAGAATATGAACCAGTGGAGGTGAATTGTGTTGTGCACTATTCTAAAATCATAATTGTATTGGTCAGTTGACTTAAAAAAAAACATTAATTTTATTAAGAGTTAAAATGATTCACTTGACATAATATTCTTATACATGTAGTTGTCTGCATGCTTTATAAAAGATTTCCGCAGAAGTTATCAGATTTTTTTTCTGCTGCTGTGTTGCAAATTTCAACCCTTTTATGACTTTGAAAATTCTTATTATGATATTTTGTCAAATTTATTGCAAAAAACAATCTCATCAGACATCTTAATTATTCCTATCTAGTACCAGCTCCTGATTATCATTGGCTTCAAGTTAAGGTGTCATTTATACATTTAAAGCAATATTCTGAGAAAAGGAGCAATACATTTACACCATGAGCAATTTCTTTATTGACCTACAATCATCAGCTTTCAAAAGAATTTGAAGAAAAAAATGTGATATCTGGAAATTTTGAAGTATAATTCCTTATTAAGTCTTGAAAGTGTTGTGGGAAAGGGAGATATTTCTCATCATGAGCAATTAATTGATTCTTTCTCTCCATTTCTTTTAAAAAATCATCTGCTGCAGATGCAACAGATGTAGTCTGATTAATCTGCTGCAGATACATCAGATGTAGTCTGTATCAAGGAAGGGGTAAATCGTTTTTGAACATTTAATATCAGTTATATGCTTTGTGATTTACTTTACATTTTGACATATCTATCATAAAAAAGAAATGTCGACCACAATGCAGTGTGTTGGAAAGGAAAATAGTTTATTTTCCACAATAAGGGAGGATATTGGACTGCATTGTCTCCTCATTAATCTGTAGCAATATCCATGGAATCATTAGACAGGTTTGAATTTAACATTATGGAAATGTTAACAACCATAGGGAATTGCCCAATATAATAGTAGGTTTCACGGAAGATTACCTTGGAAAATAAGAGTAATGTCCCCTTAAACTTATATTCTACATGTATTATGAACTGTAAATCATATTCTATATCACATTTATCTTGTGAACACTCTAGAAACCACAATTTACAACCAATCTTTGTATTATACTTCATCAGAACATTCATATCCATAAAATCCTGCCTGATCAGGTTTGAAACTGGGTCGCAAAGGGGAAAATCTTTGTCACTAGGTCAAGTTTTAGATAAACTTTGTGAACCCTCTAGAGGCAACATTTTCCTCCAATCTCCATCAGTACATGCATCTCCATCCATCAATTTTCCTTGACTCATGTGGGGTCAAAAGTACTACTCAGTAGATTTATATTTATCAGATCTTTGTCCAGTTTGAAACTAGCGCACATGGCATCCAAAAATTAAATCAGTGGTCAATTCTTAGAAAACCTTGTGAGCTTTCTAGTGTAGTAATTGAATATACTATTACCAAGAGTTACCTTTTTTATGGGGGGGGGGGGGGGGGGGGGGGGGGGGATATCAATTTAACAAATTAACTTCTTAACATTTTTGTATACCCTGAATTACGATGGTGAGTGTCTGAAATTCTATTTATTCAAGCATTTTCAATTTCCTTCCTTTTTAGCAATCAAAGAGTGGAAAGGTGGCCTTTATAAAAGTTCATGCACCTTGGGAAATACTTGCCAAACATGCAGAACTGATGAACATGAAGATGCCTTTATATGTGAGTACCAAACCTATCTAATGTTACTTCAGATGCCAATATTGTGGTATACACGTGAATGATCTGATCAACTTGTTTAAGTGCCCATAACAAATTGTAAATCAAATAAGCGTTTAAAGGTGCTAACCTCTAGATAATAGATGGTATAGTCAAAATTTAAAAACTGTTTAAAAGTAGTCTTGCAAATATTAGAATCATACTTCTGGGATAACATTACAGTAATACTTTCACTTTCAAGTACAATCAACATCAAAATATTGATTGTTTATGTCTCATTTTGTCTGGGTAGACATACCAAGTAAGCCAAAGTGTGTACACATTCATGACTATCAATTGACCCTTTACTGCCAAAATAATTGTGAACTATTTATTTATTATTTTGCTGTCACTTTTAGCAATATTTGCAGAAGTTTCAACATTTAAAAATTTTGATCTCCATCTGGAGTTCAGAACCTTTACTTTCATGAAATTACCTCCTGATCTACAAGAGCCGGCTTGGTAGTGTAGTGGTAGAACATCTGTCTCAGAAGCGGGAAGTCGCAGGTTTGATCTCAAACCGAGTCATACTAAAGACTTTAAAAATGGTAGTAATTGCTGCCCTCGTCGGCACCCAGGATTGCGGGATTAGCATTACGACTGACAGGCTGGTGTCGGGATAAATGAACTAGTTGAACTGGTAACATACCCAGGAAACGCCGTGATATAACTGGAACAATTGTTGAAAGCGGTGTAAAACATCAAACAATCAATCAACTGATTTAGAACATGTTAGGATCTCCGATGCAAGAATTTTGTGTTGGAAACATTAGGCTTATACATTGATCATATGTTTTTCATTTAGAAAAAGGGTTACAGGACCGTTTGAAGATGAGTAGGTTAATGTTGAGTCCACTTTACAAGTAGCGAAACATAGCTGGCACAATAAGCTGTTGTGTTTCTATGTGTCTGTCCGTGCTTTTCTCGGCGATGACTTTGAAATGCATTAATTAAACGTCATCATTGTAGTCGTATAGGTACAGAAGCGACACTTAACATTAACCCTTTCCCACATACAATAAATCTGAAACAGAAGACTTTGAAATTATCAATTCCGAAATATAGAAAATCTCTTTAAATTATTGTGTGATTTTTTTTTTAATAGGGTTGAAATCATTTAGGCTAAAGGAGACATTGCTCATTATGAGCAATTTCTCAATTTGCTACTACTACGATTTCAAAACTACGATTTCAAAAGTCGTCTTCTCCAGATGCGCCAGAAAGCATATATATGTGGGTAAAGGGTTAAGTAACACCTCTGCTGCAGCTGTGTCAAATTTGGATGTATCAGAGTGAAGTGTTTGAGGAATTTTTAATACCAGTAAATACCCAAAAAGAAATTGAGTATTTTCCTTATTCACAAATTGTTATTAAAAGTCTTCTGCTAAAGAGACATTCAAACCTATACCAAGAAAAAGAGCAATCTCTCACCTTTCTTACATGCAAACACAGTTTAATGCATTTCAGCAGACAACATTTGAAAACTTATGGTAAAAGAGGAGAAACTGCTCATAATGAAAAAAAAAAAATTTTGACTCACTGTTTTTAACTCTATTCATTCATATACTTTCATAAATAGGGTTTTTCACATTTTTGCCTTGATGATTTCAAAGTTGTCTCTTGCAAAATTATTGTATGTGGGAAACTGTGAAAGTTCAAAAGTTAAATTTTTGTGACAAGTCACTCATTGACATTTTGTTCATGCTTTTTAGCCCAACGATATGGAGGAACTTGCAAGTATATTTGACTGTATACCCACACCGTTTGACCTTGACAAGGATCTCATCGAGGAAGATGATAATTATTTTACAGCGGCTTTCAATAGGAGTCGCATGGACCAGTGAGTGTTTCGAACTTTCATATAGGAACTTCCCTGCTTTGTAACCTAGTGTTAATGCACTATTGTAGCAATATGAACTTTCTCTAAATAATTCTAACTTTGATATGGGAATTTCTCTGCTTTGTTATCTAGTGTTAAAACAATCTTGTAGAAATATGAACTTTCTCTGATAATGTTAACTTTGATATGGGAAATGTCCTGCTTTGTAACCTAGTGTTAAAACACTATTGTAGAACTATGAACTTTCTCTAATAATGTTGTGATATAGGGACTTCCCTGTTGTGTAACCTAGTGTTAAAACGCTATTGTAGAAATAATAACTTTCCCCAATAATATTCACATTCATATGGGAACTTCCCTGCTTTGTAGCCTAGTTTTAATACATTTTTGTAGCAATAGGAACTTTCTCTGATAATGTTAACTTTCATATGGGAACTTGCCTGCTTTGTAACCTAGTGTTAAAACACTATTGTAGCAATACAAACTTTCTCTAATTATGTTACTTTCATATGGGAACATCCGTGCTTTGTAACCTAGTGTTAAAACACTATTGTAGCAATATGAACATTTTCTGATAATGTTAACTTTGATATGGGAACTTCCGTTCTTTGTAACCTAGTGTGAATGCACAGTTGTAGCAATATGAACTTTCTGTCATGATGGTTACATCCCTGCTTTATTATCCCCCACCTAAGGCGGGTGGGATATTGTTTTGGCGTTTTCCGTTCGTATCAAACTATAGAAAGTTAAGCACCATACGTAATTTCAGATGGCAAATTTCACTAAGAATGCTGCAAACACAGAGTTATGTCATATTTAACTTCTGTTGTATATGTACTGTATCTCATGGTTTTTATCACAAGTACCTCTACCGTCCACATTGAAAATGCAATCCTCATGAAAGTTCATAAGACCTTTCATCTCCATCAAATATCAGTCAAACTCTGAATTGGGCCATAATGGGTAAAACACTAGGTAACTAGGTCACTTTTTAGAAAAACGTTATTTTATCAAATCATCATACGAGTTCATAAGAAAATTCATCGCAATCAAATCCTCAAAACGGTTCACTGGGTTAAACAATTTGGTCATTAGAAAAAACTATGTGAACACATTAGAGGTCACATTTTTCATCCAAGTTTTATGAAAAATTATCGGAACATTTATCACCATCAAATTATAGTGAGGTTTGAAACGGGGTCATGTGGAGTCAGGACTAGGTCACTTGGTCAAATTGTGTGAACACTCTTACTTTAGTAACTGGTATAACCAAGGTGGTCCAAGCGTTCATTTACATTCTTTATTTAAGAGGGGATCTCAATTCAAAGAAATAACTTGTAGCCTACTGTTATTACACTATTGTAGTGATATGAGTATTCTCTGATAATTGTGTGAACACTGTTATTTTGAAAGCAAATGGAATCTGCAATATCATTAACCTTTTCCCACATACAAATAATTTGCAGCATATGACTTTTAAAACATGCAAACACAAATATGGGAAGTCTTTGGAAATAAAATTATTACTATTGAATTCAAAAGTTTTGAAAATTGTGACAAAAAGAAATAATGCCTCCTTTTTCCACAATCTTTTCAAAATCTGTCTATTGCGGATATGTCTGTTGGTAGGAAAGGTAAATTCCATCAAACAATCTCAAATATACTGTCTGGTATTCACTTGATATGATCCCGTGTGATATGGATCTGGAAAGATACTCTGTCACTGCATCCTTTACCACACACATTATATTCATACGGGCCATGCACAGAATGGCAGCCCATGTGTATGTAGTACATTGTAATGTCCTGTAAAGTGATGCCACAATTACAACTCTGGTCAACATTAATATTTACTTGGACGCCAGTGTCCTTTAATTCAGGACAAGCCTGGGTACTGTTCTCCTTAAGTTCTATCGAAGCTGTTTGTACACAAACGCCTATATTACTCTTTTTTGCTGGGGAATGTACTAGTTGGGCTGCTGTCCACTTCCTTACCACCCTTCCAATATTAACATTTGGATCCACATCGACGTCTGGTTAAATATCCCAGTCACTATCAGTGCCTTCTGCAGCCTTAAAAGATATTTGTTCCGGCTTGTGACTTCCCCACCCAGTGGAATGTTGATGTTTTTTATTTCTTTTAAGACAATCCATGTTCTTGAAATCTTAATTTTTGACATATCTGACCTGGAAATCGAAAAAAAATCGTCATGCCACAGTGATTTGATTCTGTTTCGTTTACCACTCTGAACATCTTCGGCTAATTCTTCTGCGTCTGGATCACTTGGCAATAAATCAATCTTTGCCCCAGCTTCTTCTCCAGTCAACGTCTGCTTCCTGGTCTTTCGAAGTATGTCAACATGAATAACCTTAAAGGAACCAAATCAACCACAATCAACTTTGTACAAAACATCAGAAAGTTTTTCTTTAAATTCGAATAGCCGTCAGCTTCGATGATGTACCTACTTTCCTTAATGGAAAGAAAACATAAACATGATCATCCCTATCTAAGGTTTCATAACTAAGTTCAGAATCATGATACATCTTCTGTCGACTAATTGACCTGCCAGTATATTCTCTTATAAACAGATGTGTGACTTCTAGTGTTTCCTGTAATTCCCAAACCCACAGCTTTGTCGGGACAAGTTTGATGCCAGAAGGTATAGCATATAAAATATCAAGTGGAGTTGTTGATTCTCTGTCGAGCATGAGCATGTTGGGACTCGTTCCTGTGGTTTCGTGTTTAGATGCACGATAGGCCATCATGACATACGGCAAATGCATGTCCCAATCACGGTTATTTTCATCTACATATGCAATTAACATGGCACACAACGTTTGGTTGAACCGTTCAAGCATTCCATCAGATTCAGGATGGTACTGGGCCGTCGTCCTTGTCTTTTCAATTTGAATAAAAACTGCACATCTCGATAAACAATTTGCTCACGAACTGCCTACCCTGATCAGAGTGTATTTTTCGAAGTACAACACATCGACATACAAACTGTTCCACTATAAGCCTTGCCAAAGTGGATGCTTCCATTTTGGCATTTGATAACTTTACGTCCATTTGGTAAAATAGTCGGACACAACCAGAATGCATTTATTCCCACGTTCAGTTAAAGGCAACTCTCCGAGGATGTCGAAATCAATCCTCTCCATCGGATATCCACTTCTAGTCACTTGAAATAATGCTTTCTTAGACTGGGTAGGACATTTCCTCTTTGCACAAATTCCGAATACATTTACGTAGCTTTTGATGTCGTTTTGTAGACCCGTTCAATAATACATCTGTCTAATTTTATTCAAGGTTGTTTTGATACCTAAACGACCGGACGCCTTTATGTCATGGGAATATCTAAGTTCCAATCTTCGATGTGAAAGTGGAACTATTGCCTGTCACCCTACCTAATCTGTTCCAAGTACATCCCATCTTCTTACAAGTAACATGTCTTGGATTGTCAACCTTTCAAACTGAGACCAAAGGGATTTGAGGAAATAGCTTCCTTGCGTAATTTCCATCTGATCGGGTCTAAATCCTCGTTTGACCCATATTATCATCATGCTTTGTATAATGGCCTGTACCGTTTCTAAATTCTTTTCTTGTGACTCGGTTTCCGTTTCCGTTTATAGCGAGTACAGCTGTCTAACTCTTGAGACATCTCCTTCCTGAACTAAACAGTCTTGTCCACACTGTTTACAGTTACGTCTACTAAGGGCATCGGCATTCCCATGTAACTTTCTAGCTCTGTGTTCAATCGTTATCAAAAGCGGACGGCACTTCTAGCCATCGCGCAACTTGCCCTTCTGGGTTTTTGAAATTCATCAACCATCTTAATGGTCCATGATCAGTTCGAGCAAGGAACTGTTTCCCATACAGAAAGTGTTAAAAATATTTTACAAAGTGAACTAAAACCAGGAGTTCCTTCCAGGTGACACAATATTGTCTTTCTGACTTGTTTAATGTTCGACTGGCATATGCTATAACATGTTCCTGTCCTTGTACTTTTTGTGATAGTACTTCTCCTATGGCCTGGTTACTGGCATCTGTATCCTGTATGAATGGTTGATAGATGTCTGGATGACTCAAGATTGGTGCCTCTGTCAATTTCTGCTTTAAATATTTAAAGGCTTTCGAGCACGACTCCGTCCATTCGAACTTTGGTTCATTTTCAGTAATTTTATGAATAGGCTGAACAACCTCAGCGAAATCGAATATAAAACGTCTGTAGTAGCTGCATATACCAAGAAATGATCTAACATCCTTAACACGTTTTTGCTCTGGCCAAGTTCGGATAGCGTCTGTCTTATTGGGATCCGTTCTAATGCCATCGGCTGAAACAATGTGACCTAAGAATTCAACCTCTTTGGCAAAGAGGTGACACTTCTTTGGTTTAAGTTTCAGATCCGCTTCTCGGAATCTTTCCAACACACGATTTAAGTTTGAAATGACATCATCAAAAAAAATCCTGTGATGATGATATCGTGTAGGTAAATCAGGCATATTTCCCATTGTAAGCCTGTCAGAACTGTTCAAAAGTCGCCGGGGCATTGCACAGCCCGAAAAGCATTACCTTGAACTCAAATAATCCTTTACGACTGGTGAAGGCAGTTTTATCTCTGTCTGCTTTATCAACTTCTACTTGCCAATATCCTGAGTTGAGATCGACACAGGAAAATCAATGATTGCCTGCTAGATGATCGAAGCAATTGTCGGTCCTAGGGAAGGGATAAGCATCTTTGACCGTCAAATCATTCAAGCGTCTGTAGTCAATACAGAAACGCATACTGCCGTCTTTCTTTCTTACTAGTACGATTACACTGGCCCAGGGGCTCTTGGACGGCTGAATGACATCTTGTTCAAGCATAGTGTCTATCTGAGTATCAACCTCCTTATTCATGTGCATTGGAACACGAAGCAATGGCTGCTTGACGGGATGGGATTTTCCAGTGTCTATCTTATGTTTTATAATCCCGGTCCGTCCAATGTCATTATCATTTTCAGAGAACACGTCACGGTACTTGTTCAAAAGTACGGCCACATCTTTCTGCTGTTTATGATCCAACCCATCAACTGTTCGGTTGTACAAATCTTCCAAATGGGATGGCACAGAATCACTATTGTCTGATGTTTTCAACTGAAACTATGTCTTCTGTACTTCGTATACCTGGCTAACGGTTGCAACATGAGCGCCATTATGAAGTACCTACATTTCGTCTGTTAGATTCATCATACGCAATGGTATTTTTTGTTTCCCTTGTCCTTTAACTAATACCTTGGCAACTATATTGGTTTGAATATGATGTACAGGTCAACGGTTCCGAAACTGCTTGCCATGATTCTGTCATTGACTATCTCTTCAGAACGTGCAGGGATTGTTGTATGCTCGGACACAACTACCCTGTAACATCCAAGTGAACCAGTACAACTCAGCTTCAAACAATGTCCATCTATATTTAAAACATTGTTTTCAACATCCAATTTTCCACATTCCTTCTTTAAGAAGTATAACTCAAGTATAGCATCTACTTCAATGTCGGCAATTACAAAAGCACATTGGTACCATGTCCCATCGATTTATATATCTTCCCGGGTCTTTCCTTGGATAGATATGGACTCTCCCGATGCTGAAGCAAGATTTATCTCAAAATTACTCAACTGTTTGAAGTTATCAATGAAACTGACCCATACCCTTGACGAAATTAATCACAACGTCGCATTGGTATCAACTTCTCTCCCTAATACCAAGCCAGTTATATTCAGGCCCGATCCCTCACACCCAGACGCATTGACTTTCCCATCATTCCTGTTGTCAATGTGACTGTTCCTTTGATTCTGCTGATTCTTCAATCTTTGTCAATCTGGTTTGAGATGGTCTTCGGAACCACACTTATAGCACCTTCTCTGCTTTTGTATACCATAACGATTCCTTTTTCTGTACCTTTTTAGCTCAACTGAGCTCTGCTCAAGGTGAGTTATTGCGATCGCCTTTTGTCCGGCGTTCGTCGACCGTCGTCCGTCGTGCATCGTGCGTCAACTTCTTCTCCTCAGTAATCAGTAGGTCAATTGGGATGAAACTTCACAGAAAGCATCCTCTCAATGACCTCACCAGATTTACTTCAAATTTTGGGATCCATGCAAAATTCTGTTCCTTGGATGACCCTCTAGCATATTCCTTCAAGCCATGTTGATTGGTCGAAGAACATGACCGCCAGGGGGCGGGGCTATTTTGCCTTATATGGCTATAGTGAAAACTTAAAAAATCTCCTCCTCCGAAAGTGTCAGGCCGATTTTCAAATAATTTTGTATCAATGTTCCTTTGATGACCCTCTATCAGATTCCTTAAAGCCATGTTGATTGGTCGAAAAACATGGCCACCAGGGTGGCGGGGCTATTTTGCCTTATATGGATATAGTGAAAACTTAAAAAATATTCTCCTCCAAAAGTGTCAAGTCGATTTTCAAATAATTTTGTAAAAATGTTCCTAGGGTGATTCCTTCAAGCCAATTTGATTAATTGGAAACTATGGCCGCCAGAGAGCGGGGCTTATATAGCTAAAGTGATCCAGGGCCATCATGGCCCTCTTGTGTGTTGAAATCTGTCAGCCGACTGTGCACCTCTGTTGTCTGAATCAGAGTTTTGGTGCTGAGATGACATCTGCGATTTCTCAGTCCAGGTTCTGAATTTGTTTTGCAACGTAAGTTAAGCATCATTCAGATCCTTCATTTCGTAAGTCTTTGATTCGGTCTCAGGGCATGAAGCAACGTACAGTATTTCTTTGTCGTTTTCTTCTGTTCTGCCCTGTAATATGCCTCAAGTTCAATGGCATGATGAGCGGCGTCTTTCAAGCTTGTTGGTCGAGCTTGTTTGACCTTCAATCTGATGTCAGAGCTATGTAGCGAGTCAATGAATTGCTACTTAGCAAGGGTTTCTTTGACATCAAATGGTGCACTAGAATATGCTAAGTTGGCTAATCTTCTAATGTCTTGGGCCAATTCAGCCAGGCTTTCTCCTGCTTTCTGTCGTCTGTCTTGTAGCTGACATCGGTATAACTCAGTCTGGTTAGGTTGTGCGAATCGTTCCTGTTATGCAGTACTAAGTGCATCGAAATCGTGTGTTCTGTTTGACAAGTTCCCTAGCACACCCTGTGCTTGTCCTCTAAGGGAGACAGCCAGATAAAGACATTTTCCAAAATTAAAGGAAATCTGGTGAGGTCATTGAGGGGATGCTTTCTGTGAAGTTTCATCCCAATTGACCTACTGGTTACTGAGGAGAAGAAGTTGACGCACGACGCACGATGGACGACGGACGCCGGACAAAAGGCGATCACAAGTACTCATAGTACACAATTTCTCCTTTTACCACAAAGTTTCCAACTCTATTTAATGCTTAAACTTTCATTTCTAGAGATAAACCATATATTTAACCATAAGCTTTCAAAGTCTTCTGCTGCAGATTTATAATATGTGGGAAATGGTATAGACTGTAATATTTTCAAAGGATGACACAATCATTTTCATTCCACAGATGAGTTTAACCCTTTCCCTCAGGTAGACGCCTTCTGTTGTCTCTAAAGTAGACAATTTTTAAATCATAGAGTCTAATGGAGAAATTGCTCATAATGAGCAATTTCTCCTTTTGTTACAATGATTTCAACTCGATTTAATTATCATACTATCATTTATAGAGATTTTTATATTTTTGACTTGATAATTTCAAAGTCGTCTGCTGCAGATTTATTGTATGTGGGAAAGGGATAAGAAAATAATAACAGTCCTATGATGGACAGTTGTAGAAGTATGTAAATAATGATAATTCATCAGTTTAGTATACAAAAATAGATCATCTCGTTATATACACGTAAACATTTGATATAAAGTTTACAAAAGAAACCATTGTATCATAATTATTCTTCAAATTATCGACTTAACACTTGTTCCTCAAACATTGTCAAAGCAGATGACTCTTAAATAACATGGCATACCTGTTGGGATTTTTAACATGATCCATTTTCGTGCAGGTTTGTGATCAAAGACCAAGACACTTTCTTTACCAATGCCCAGAGAAGCAGAATAGCCTACTCTATTCTCTCAAGAGCCTTCTATGAAGATGCCAAGCCAGATAATCCAGCAGACCGAAGATTTGGTATGTATTAAACTTTTAAAAAGGACTGTCTCACTGGGGTGTCTTCTTTAGAGTATCAATAACCTAGCAGGTCAATGAATTATTTCAGGACATGAAAATTCAATTGATGTAGAACCAGCATGAGCATCCACAAAGTCCCTGTAAGCTATTTTAATGCCCGCTGTAATCAAGTTTGGAGGTAAATAAAAATCATCAGTTTGTCAGCCCATCTGTCGGTATGTTTGTCCGTCTGCAGTTGTCACAACCATTACACATTAGAAGATCATTCTTGGCACAAAGGTTGCTCACTCAAGGTCAATGTTATCTATACCTGAAGTATAATCATCCTGTAGGGACATAAGTTCAGTAAGGACAACTCTAGTTTTCAGCAGCTTTTGATTCTGATTGACAGTATGTATACATTTGGTTGATTGATTGTTTGGTGTATATGTCCGTTTCAAAAAGAAAATCACAGCATTTCCTGGATAACCTACCAGTACTACTTGTCTATTTAATCGAGCACCAGCCAGCCAGTCGTAATGCTAACTTGCAACTCTGAACGTTAAGGAGTGCAGCCAATACTAAGATTGTTAAAGTCTTTGTTTGGCTTGACCCGGCTGTGGATCGGAACCCGCGACCTCTCGCATCCTGAGGCAGACACTCTACAATTACACCACCGAGGCGGTCATGTATACATTTGGACATGAAACATTTAATTGCATTTTAATGAAATAACAGCTGAACTTTGAAGCCTGATACATAATCAGATGCATTTGATTGCCTCTGTCATGTGTTTAAGTTATATTACGCCAGACAGACAGAAAACCTTATTCTGTGATTTTTGGCTTTCTGACACCAATATTCCACCCAGCATCCTTCGGAGGATGCTGGCTGCCTTTCGCATATACTTATTTTAGCATATTGATGGAAGTAAAATGATGCTAGTCAAAATGACTTTTGTCAGACTCCAGACAAACTAATGATTAAGCCTGGGTTCAAACTCACGTCCATTATTTTTTAGGTATCAAGAAATTGCTCAGTAATGATTCCTACAGTGCTGCATTCCAACTGCACGATGTAAGTTTTAGTGTTAGTTGTCTTTCGAAACTTTCAACTGTTAACCTGATACGGTATGTTCAGAGTAGTTTGCTTTGACAGCATTACAGGTAAATTGTAACATCTGAAAGTATAATTCACATTTAATGAATCATGATTGGAAACTTCGGTATCAAAAGAGTTATGGCTCTCTCATATTTAACAGCCTATCCCATGTTCCGAGTTATTGCAACTCCAATGCATTGCCAGCTGATATAATCGGTTCTTTTGCAACACTCTTGTTCAGTAAATAGGGAATATCGGGCCGTGGACAATTTGACATCACTCTTGACCTTTGGTCTCGTGAGATATCAATTGTCCATGCCCGTTGCAGAATAATATCAAACCCCGATATCGCTGCTGCAACATAGTTTTCCTTTTAATATATACCTTGTATAACTTTTTAGACAGAATTTAGAAATACTAAATAAAGTTCTATATATTAAATAACGAAAATATCAAATTTACACACAATAAAATTGTATGATTGACCTATGAAGAAGGCTTCAGATTTCAATGACGTAACATCATTTTTCAGTGACGAACCATGACCATCTCCGTGTATTAGAGCCAGAAAATGTGCAGGTATATAATAAATATTTTTTTCTTGTTTTAGGGAAAGTTTATAAGTGAGAACTCAGTGTTTACAGGAGGGAAAATGAATGACAGACATGTAAGTATGGACACAAATATTAGATTGACAGGATTTAAATGCCATTTTCAAAAAGAAAGAAATAACAACAATATTAACTTCATCTTTTTACTTTTGTTTTCAAATACAATATTATGGTTTTTTTTACTTAAAACATAAAAGTTATTAATTTATTAACTAATGATTGAAAAAATCAGGTCATTTTTATTGTTGCTTGCATTGGCAGAAACACATTGGGATCCCTTCTCCACCATCTGTCATACTCGAGGATTATTGTTATATTTACAGTTATTATATGAACTATGGGCTAGACCAAGAATGTGGTACAAGTTTCAGCCATTGGATAAAATCAGGTAACATACCATTCATTATAAATATAACCTTTTTTGTTTTTGCTTCAATTGACTATTTCTCCATAACTACTTGGCCAATTGTGATGAAACTTCAGAGGAAGCCTCCTCTCAATGTCCTCTTCTAAATTCCTTAAAATATGTTTGCAGGCTAATTTGCACTACTGATTAAATTCAGGTGATCAATTTAGGGCCATCTTGGCCCTCTTGTTTTGAACACCTGAGCCGAAAGCTTATGGTGATCTATTCTGATCTCTCTCTGTCCATCCATCGTCCGTCATCGTTACGCGAAATTCTATTCTCATGAGGTACTTGTTTCATTTCAAGATAAGTAATCCTCTACATAATTTGTCCAAGCATTCATTCTTGGTTGAAAGACATAGCATACAGGTGAATTCAGAATAGGGGTAAATTTACTTTTGGTTTCAAATGACATCTCCTCCTTATCTACTATACCAATTTCAACCATACTTAATACTTTGAGGGTCATCTTTCAAAAAAATTCAAAGATATAAATTCTATACAGAACTTTGGTTTCTACTGCGTCAGAAAGGGAGACAAATTCCATAACTTTAAAATTCATCTTCTCTGAAAGCGCCTGTCTGATTCCAAGATAATTTGGTAAAATGTTCCTTGACTGACCCTCTACAAAACTTTGTTAAGCCATATCGATTGGTTGAAAAACATGGCCAACAGATGGCATCAGAAAAGAGGCAAAGTTTCAAAACTTTGAACTTCTATTCTTATTCTCGTCTGATTTCAAGAAAGTTTTGCAGAAATGTTCCTTTAATGAAACTGTACATATTTCTTTCAAGCCATATTGATTGGTTGAAAGACATAGAATACAGGTGGCATCAGAAAAGGGGTAAAAGGAACTTTAAGCTTCAAAAGACATCTCCTCCTAAACCAACGGACCAATATCAACCAAAAATTCAAAAGAATGTTCTTGTGGCGGTCCTCTTTCAAATTGTTCAAAGATTTAATGCACTATTACAAATGTCCTTTACTGACAAGCTGTTTCATTTGCTGTTCATTGATTGATTGATTTGATCCTTAACCCTTTCCCACATAAAACAAATCTGCAGCTAACGAGTTAAAAATACATCTTAAAATATTCGGAAAAATGTCAATAGTTAAAACTATCATTATTGAATATAGTCGAAATGTAGTGGCAAAGGAAGAAATTTCTCATCATGAACACTTTTTAAAAGACGTCTGCCGCAGATGCATTAAATTGCAGTTTGGTTTGTTCAATTGTGATACCTATATATACTTGACATTTTGTAGAAACTATTTTGGTGAGAAGGTTGGGATATACTTTGCCTGGCTAGGTTATTACACGATGATGTTGATACCTGCCTCCATTGTTGGTTTTGCTGCGTTTATCTATGGATGTGCTACAGTGTTCGTTGACCCTATACTGTAAGTCATGTATTTTACACAAAAAAGGGTGGAATGAAAAACAATCATGCAGAGGACTAGATAATAGGGAGTGAACAGCTCTTTTCCACACAATGTTTCAATGATTACTCAACCAAATCCTATGTTGTGGGTACTCAAAAGAATCGTCTCACTGAGACGATTCTTTTGAGTACCCAGAACATAGGATTTGAATATCAAATAAGGATTCTAGAACATGAAAAAATGTCCCTTATCTAGAGTTCTGAGTCAATGTTTTATAAACAGGGTGGAGAAATTGAATGGAAGAATTGGAAAGACGAGAATAAAACAGATGATAGGGATAATATATTTGAATCTTGCCAGGCAGAATGTTTTCTTATAATATCTGCATTTCTGTTTCAGTTACATGCACATTGGCATGATACAAGTAGTGCTAAACCTAAATATTTTTATTTTAAGTTTTATTAATCGCTATATTACAAGAAAGTGACAGTAAAGTATGGTGAGATTGTGCATTTGCTGTCTTCACTGTATGCTTCACTGTATTGCTAATCATCTTGAGCTATTGTGATCGGCTTTTGTATGAAATTTCATGAAATTAACATGAATGATCTCTTGTCCACTTTCTTTTAAAGGCACATTGAATGGATTGAGGACATGGTTGCCACTGTATGTTAGAACTCATGTACTCAGGTCAGTAAGAAAGGGCCATCGTGGCCCTTTCGCTTTCAGAATTTCTTAGAAATATTTTGGTCAAGAATGAATTACAGGTTTAACTCATAGATTCTTCATTTCCAATTTGTCTATTTCTAGGGATGACCAGTGTTTTGGAGCAGCAGCCAATATCACCATGTGTCCTGTATGTGATAAGAAATGTCCATACTGGAAACTAGGGGATCATTGTTACACGGCTAGAATTACCTATCTTTTTGACAACCCTGCCACTGTTGCCTTTGCTATTTGTATGGCCCTATGGGGTAAGTATGCTACCAGTTCTTTTGAGCTCGGCTGCTTTTCAGAGAAAAACAGTCAGGGGAGTGTGATACCTTTGGCGTCATCGTCGTCGTCACAAAACTTTAACCTAAACTTAGAACTCAAAATATGTTTTCATTTTCAAATTAAACTTGGTAGACATGTTCCTAGGAACAAAACACATGTCAATTTCAAGTCACATAACTCTGGCTTTAATAGTTATTCAGTAATGCCACTTTTTCTACTTAGAAAAAAGCAGACCAGCGTTGGTGTTCGTTTTGAGGCGCTCATGTTTCGGCTCACATTCTAACCTTATTGAAGAAAATAAATTAAATGTTAGCCATGTCATTCAGATTTTCTAGAATTTGCAATCAGCGAAATCAAGACTAGCCCTTCTGTGCGTTAAACAGTATGATCGGAATCTTCCCTGTCTTCCATCTGGGCGTACAATATCCTGCAAACCTTTCTAGATTCGTTTTAATAAATGGTCATTATAGTCAATGGTTTGAAAATAACATGAACTATTTTCTGGGTTGTTGTCCTATATTAACACTATTTAAGTAATAGACTACTTTCACAACAGGATTTTTTTTTTCTGCAAATGTCTTCAAAAAATGTCTGTTTTGGGGAAAGGGCATTCTTTAGAATATAGACCACTTTCAATAACAGGTGTTATCCTTTTCCTACATACAACAAATCTGCAGCAGACGACACAAATATGGAAACATCTCTATAAATGAAAGTGTAATTGTTAAATAGAGTTGAAAACATTGTGACAAAAGGAAATATTGCTCATTAAAATAATGCATTAGAAAGTCATATGCTTTCTGTGCCTAAATTGAGTCTGAAAATGGAAAAGGGTTAATGAAGCAGTAATTTATGTTATATTTTTCATTTTTGTGTAGCATCGTTTTTCCAAGAGTTATGGAAGAGGAAAGAGGCCGAAATTGGCTATGACTGGGATGTAGCAGAGTTTGAACAAGAAGAGGTAGGTGATTAAACTGATTAAACCCTTTCCCACATAAAACAAACTTGCACCAGACGACTGAAAACACCTGAGCAATAATATGGAAAATTTCTTTAAATGAAAGTATTATAATTGAAAAAAGATGTAAACATTGTGACAAATAGGAAATTGCTTATTTTGATCAATTTCTCCTTTTGTCAAAATGTTTTCAAAAGTCTGCTGCACAGGAGTCAGAAAGTGTCTGAATGTGGAAAAGCATTATTTTTCATTTTAAAGCTTTCTACATGTAATTTATCTTTATAGGGATTAAAAATAAAAGTGTATCAATCAATAGAGCTACAATAGATGGTTGATCAAAGACCTAATACTATAATATGAAAAAGGCAAAGCCTCGTCACGAGCACAGCACCTATAATGGGTCTACGCTGTAGGTATATGACTACAATGATTAAAGAATATGTTACTCTGTCGGAACTGGGACCGTTATTGTACACTATCCCTACTTTATCGTTTGGTGCAAAGTAAAATCATCAAACATTTAAACATTCATTTCATTACATAAGCATACACATATATACTACAGTAAGGTCAAACATATTAATAGTGTTAACAAGATATCCTTCAATTTGGCCTTGTGACATAGTTTCAGAAAGGTTTATAGCAATGTTCAAAACATCCATCAGCCAAAGTTTCAACATGCAAAGCTTTATGAGTGTTAAAAACATTTTCCTTAAATATGGTCTAATGACCTTATGTTTGATCCGACATGACACATATTTGAACTTGGCCTAGATATCCTCAGGACAAACATTCTGACAAAGTTTCAAAATACTGAAGCAAACAAGAGTGTTTACAAGATTGTTCTCAAATGTTTCCTAGTGACCTTGTTCTTTTTTATCCAACATGATCTTTAATTGAACTTAGCCTAGATTTGACCATAACACCAATTCTGACAAAATGTCAAAATGCTAAATGTCTGATTGTTTACAAAATGTGCCTTCAATTTTCTCTAGTGACCTAGTTTTTGACCCACCATGACCTTTATTTTTACAAGGCCTATATATTGTCAAGACAAACATTCTGACAAAGTTTCAACCTGCTGAAGTTAAAGTGTGGTTTCTAGACTGTAAACAAGATTTTCCTTCAGATTGGTGAAGTGACCTAGTTTATGACCGGATATTACCTAAATTTGAACTTGGCCTTTCTCCAAAATAACATCAAGACCATAATTCTTACAAAATTTCAACATGCTAAAGATAAATATGCAGCCTCCAGTGTTAACAAGATTTTCCTTCAATTTGAACTTGTGACCCAGTTTTTGACCTCATATGACCAAGCTTCAACTTTGGCCTAGATATCATTAGGACAAACATTCTGACAAAATGTGGCCAAGTGACCCAGTTTATGACCAGAATCACAGGATATATTTAAACAAAACCTAGTTATCATCAAACAGTTATTCTGAAAACATTGCAACATGCTCAAGTTAAATAAGGCCTCCAGAGTGTTTACAATATATATTTTCTCCATCAAATTGACAATGTGATCTTAATTTTCACCTTACAGGGCCCAGTTTATAACTTGGCCAAGATTTGTTGGAGATGAACTACAGCTATACTTGCATTCATATTGGATGTTGTAAAATGTTGCCTGTAGAGTGTTCACAAGGCAATTGTTGATGGCGTGTGAACAAAGGACATCAGACAAAATGTAATCATGAAAAATACAAACTGTGCAATCAAAGAACAGGACTTTATTTGATTTTGATATATACTTATCCGTTTATAAACATTACCTTGTATTAATCCATTAGTATTATATGTAATCAGCTGAATTTCCTCTCCAGTCATCCTCATAACAGCTGTAATTCCATCATTGTATGAGTTGCTCTCAATCTATTCCCTTGTTTAATGTTGATGCAGGAAGTTATATTATCCCACAGTCAAAGATGCATGCAATTTTCATTGTTTTGACAGGCATGAATGACCAAAGGGTATATCACTAACTGCCTATTATATATGAACTTCCTCTCCCATTTTTGCCGTAACAGATGTGATTCCATGATTGTACAGGTTGCTCTCAATCCATTTACTGTTTTGATGTGTATGCAGGAAAGTATATTACCCCACAGTCACAGATGCATGCATTTTTCATTGTATTGACAGGTACCAATGACCAAAGGGTATATCACTAACTGCCTATAACTGCCTATATAGATATGAATTTCCTCTCCAGTAATCGCCATAAGAACTGTTATTCCATGATTATATGGGATGTTCTTAATCCATTCTGTGTTTTAAAATAAAACTTGATGCTAATATCAATAAGCATTGACTGCTGTTTTAATACTAGACAATAACTGCAAATAAGAGTGACTTTTAATAAAATAAGATGATAAATGTCTTTAAATAAAATAAGATGACACATGTCTTTAAATAAAATAGGATGATAAATGTCTTTAAATAAAATAGGATTTATGTCAGAAAGCCAAACTTTGGGCTCTGACAATAGTTTTCCAGTTTTGATTTAGATCAGTTTGTACCTCTGTGCAGTCTAATCTGGATTATTCATTTAAACCAATTACTTTAAACTTATCTATTTTACATCAATTGTAAAACAAGCTTAAATCTTATTTTAATCACACTCCATGTCCTTGAGATACAACCAGTTCTCACGCCATTTGTTCAGAAAATCCCAATCTTCACTGATTCGAATTCAGTAGATATTTGGGGGATTTTTTCAGAATTTGGTAGATTTCAAAGGGGCCAACTCCCCACTTGTTTTCGGAAAAAAGCAGCCATTAAGGCCGTTTTCAACAATGTTTCCGTCATATCTGGTCGACCAGTTCACATACTCATGCATTTCCTGGTTTTCCCACTCCAGTACACCGCACAACAGGCTGCTTTTCCACTTAGACTGTTAAACAGACCATTGGTGAAAGACGAATGACGCAGGTCACAATGACTTTTGTCAAACGTCGGAATGAATGTTGGTCAAGCTGGGATTCAAACTCACAACCCCTGGATTGACAGCCCGCGTCGCTACCAACTGAGCTACCGGAGCTCGGCCATTAAATTGTTGACAATGTGAAATTATAATACTTTTTCTCACAATGTTACTTACATGAATCATGTTTTGCCGCAGGTTGGGTTCCTTTAGAGCATCGCAGTGATCCTGACCTGCAATGTGCCTTGTTAAGATTCAATTTCGATAATTGTCACATATCCTTTTTTACTTGTAAAAACAGTTTTTAATTTTGTTAAGAGCACACAGGAAAAGTCATGCCCATATAAATCCGTTTCGGCTCTTGAATTCACTGGGGACGCGTTCTAGGAAACGTAGTCTGAAAACATGTTAGTTTTAACTGAATAGCCATTATTTAGAAATATTCCGTCCACATTGCAATGTGTTTCACCACTAAAAAAAATGGAGTGGATGTCATGCAGCAAAAACGTAAGATATTGCGTCATAAAATGTGTAAACAATCTGCGCTTGAGGACTTCCAAGAACACTTCTAAAAATAGATTTAATTTTTCTTCTTATAAATGTGCGGTTTTAGTGGTCGCACTTAATTCTGAATGGGTAACGGCGGTAACGATTCCGAAATTTTAACCATTTGCATTTTCAGAAAAAAAATCCCCAAAGCGAGTCCACACGGCACAGGGAGGTGCTCCTGTGTGATCTAGAACAGAATATGACCCTATGCATAAATTTAGACATACAGGAGCACGCCCCTGTGATTCAACTCTGTGTTGGTGTACTTGGGTAGACATAAATATACATGTCTCTGATTTGGGTCACAGGGTGTTGTTTCGTGTAACCGCTCTGTTCAGCCAATTATTGCATTGATCTTTGACAGTCCGAAGGAGTTTTTGTCATACGTTTTCAGTGAAGTCTGCGTAGCATTGAGGGTGAAACAAATTTACCATAAAGAGCATCTTCGATCAGACAGTGAAACCAAAATATTCCATCGACAGAACATACATCAATGAATACAACCCATCGCTGATTCTCAGATTCACACTACAGCTTGATTTTATATCACCGCCATAATGAAATGTTCTGTAATTTATGTAATTCAATGGGAAACGAGAGCGATACAAATTCTTACCTGACGCAAAGAAACTCGCAGCCGATTATGTTATGGTTGTCAGCCTTTAATGAAAACAGCACAGTTGTTCTAATTATCTCGGGTACCGGCTGAATATGACGTCACCGGATGTGGATAATTGTCGGTCATGGTTCCCTGCTTTGATCTATGTAATTTTACTTTGAATTTCACGAGCTGGGCCATAGTAAAATTTTGCACCCAAATGTTTTCCTTACTGATTATAGGAAATTTCCTATAATTAAGGTAATACCTAAGAACGAGCTGCGCTCGTTATAATTAAACTCTCATTTACGGAGATTTTTCACAGTTTTGTATAAATGTTTTCAAAGTCGTCTGCTGCAAATGTGTGGTATGTGGGAAAGGGTTAAGAATGGTCTCTAGCAGAGACAGAGACTTGAAATGACTTTTTTATAAGAAAAAAAAGACAATAGTGAAATCATACAAATCAAATTCTCTTGTTTTATTAGGAAACAGTTCGACCAGAGTTTGAAGCCAAAGTTAGAAGAACCAAAGTGAATCCTATTAACAAAAAGAAGGAACCATTCATTCCTAGGCGAGGTAAATGTGTCCGATACTTCACCACCATCACCATCATCATATTCTTTGTAAGTTGTCGTTTTGAGCTGCAGTTATTGCCCTGTTTTATTTTTACCTTGTCTGTTTTTTCGAAGAAAAAAGGTAGGGCTATTGTGATACCCTTGGTGTGGTTGTCGTGACAAAACTTTAACCTTACCACATAACTCAAAAACAGTTCCACATATTCAATAAAACCTGGTACACCTGTTCCTAGAAACAATTCACATAACTCTGGCTTTAATATTTATTCAGTTATGTCCCATTTCAGAAATTCATGAGAAAACAGACTAGCATTGGCGTTTGCTCTACTGCACTCTTGTTATGTCTTCTGATCTGGCAGTGAGACATATATAAGGATCAATATCTTTCACACTTTCACTTACTGTCATTGGAGCAGACGCCGATTGCTTTAGTCCAAAAACTTTTTTGTTTCAACACAAGAATCTAAGTTCTTATTTGTTTGTTAACCCTTTCCCACATACAACAAATATGCAGCAGGCGACTTTCAAAACATCTTATAACAAATATGGAAATTCTCAGTAAATGATCAAATAATTTGAAAAATATGAAAATATTGTGGCAAAAGGACAAAATGCTCGTTTTTAGCAATTTCTCCTTTTGTCACAATGTTTTCAAAAGTGGTCTGCTCTAGGGGCGTCATAAGGCGCCTATATGAGAGAATGAGTTAAATGTTAACATGTTGTGTCACCTGCCTTGTCATGGAGACACAGAGGGATCAATGTCTATCACGTTTTCACAAAGTTACTGTCAAGGGAGCAAACACCGATTGCTTTAGTCCAAAAACTTATGTTTAAACACAAGAATCATAACATTTTGTTAAGAATGTTACCATTTTGTGTCACCTGCCTTGTCAGAATGTTTTCAAAGGTCGTCTGTTAACCCTTTCACACATACAACAAATGTACAACAGACGACATGGAAAACAAGGTATAAAGTGACAAAAGTTGCTTGTTCTGAGCAATTTCTCATTTTGTCACAATGTTTACAAACGTTGGTTAATGATAAGACGTTAAAAAAAGCCGATATCGGGATTTCTTTGTCCTTATTAAGTATATTAATTTAAGGTCAAGGACTTCTAAAACATCTCTTTTACACTCTTTATACATGTGTGAGTTTTATAAATTTAAAAAAAAAGACCAAGGCCAGTATGTTTATTCAATATCTGTTTAGTTTCAGTTTAGCGAAATTCATACTGTATCTAGTTTAAACAGAACAAAATAGTGAACCACCTACTGAATTTGGTAACCAGCCTCATACACTTTATAATTTCAATAGGTATCTTAAACCGGGAACCAAAAATAGGCGCGCTAAATGTAGTCTTGTTTCCGACTTCCTATGGGCGAGTTCATATGGGATCCGAGAACAGCCCGAGTGCACGCGGAATCCATTTGAACGGTGATACTTTTAACCTTAGTGACGTCATTTTCACCTTTTGACCCGAATCCGAGTAACCCATCTCAAGCCTGCGGTTACTAGCATTTCAAAGTGACCAACGATGTTTACTACTCATTCGGAATACCTCGGTGATGAATGCTTCATCAATGGATGATGAAGGATTACGGAATTACCCGAGAGTTCCGAATGCTTTACTACTAAGACGAGGAAACACCGTTCAGATGGAAAGCATTAGTGCGCATGTTTTTCTGAATTTATAGTTAGACATGACGTCAGTTCTCTATCCTAGAGAAGCCCATCTGAACTCGCCCTATGATAGTTCGAAGCAATAAGGGGAACGACTCCAGACTACGCTAAATCTCGCCTTCATTCATCTTGTGTTTGTATTACGTCACTGCGTGGAATAAACAGTATGCGTATCCGTTATATTAGAGCAAGCATAACATATGCTATAGAAAATAGAAAACCATTTCACTTATATATAATTGGTATCTGCTTGTTTCCTTATCTGCTTCATTCGCTTTTCTATTTGATGTAATTGCTTAAACCGGAAACGAAAATACGACGTTTGCTCTTTCGACATTTTGATGAAACAATAAATGAATAAAGTGATGTTTTTGCAGTATACTCGTGTTGTAATTTCTAACACCTTTACCTTTCATCCTTTTATACCCAGTGAATGTGTTGGGTATTAATATATCCAAAGGAAACTCTCTCCAGTAACAATTTGAATTAACACTGAATCAAGTAATGACCAAATATTAATTGCCTTAGTTTTCTCCATTTACGGTTTTAACTCTCACCACATATATACCATTTATGGGCCTCTGCAGCAGACGACTTTTGAAATCATTGTGGAAAAAGGTGAAATTGCTCATAATGACAAATTTCTCCATTTGCCATAATAATTTCAACTCTTTTCATTTATAAAGATTTTCTATGTTTTGTACTTGATAATTTCAAAGTCGTCTGCAGCAGATTTCTTTTATATGGGAAATGGTTAAACCCTTATCCACTATCATGACTTAAAGATACAAACCAAAACAGATTTTTTTTAAATACAAATATTGGCTAGTTGACTTTGTGTTGGTACACAAATTTGAATTAATCATAACCTCTTGTCCATTTATCTTTAGAATTAGTCTTCTATATGTCACTGTACATAATCAGTTTAACTCTAAATCATCTCATTCGTTTAAAACACAGACCCTGTCAGGTTAAACATCATTGAAATCATGAGGCAAAAGGAGAAATTACTCAAATGAGCAATTTCTGCATTTGCCACAATAATTACAACACTTTTCAATTATCATACTATCTATAGAGATTGTCTATAGTTTGTAATCCTGTAAGGTTGAATATCCTACATAATACTTACATCTTCAAATACCGATATCTATATTACTAAACTACAGATTAAAAGAGACCATATTGATTGGTTGAAAAACATGGCCGCCACGGGGCAGAGCTGTTAGCCTTAAATTGGGTTTAGTGAAAACTTTAAAAATCTTTTCCTCCTAAACTATTTGGCCAATTGCAGTGGAGCTATACTGGGGCCTCTTGTGCCTCTTGTTCTAATATTTGTGGATTTAATGTCCTTTTTGTTTATTTCTTCATGTGCAACGAAACATTGCGGCTTCTTTTAGATGCTTTGCGTCAAACATTCGTCTTGTAACTTACAGTTATGCCTGGTGATAGCTGCAATGTTTGGTATAATCGTCTATCGTATAGTGATGTCTGGAATTTTGGCTGCCAGCAAAGATACTATCATAAGTGGTCGCTCAGGGTTAATTGCCTCAGCCACAGCAGCCTGTATCAACTTGATCATCATCTTTCTGCTCAACTTTGTAAGTAGAGTAACACATGGTAATCTTTATCTTTTCTCAAAACAGACAGTATATGATGTCTTAGCAGCTGTCAACTTTTTAAAAACATTTCTGGAAAAAGGACAAATCTTTCAAAATGAGCTTTATTGTATGTGGGAAAGGGTTAAGAGGCTAAAATTACAGGCTTCCCAGTACTTACTTTCCAGACTACTAAATTAAACCACATTAAGATGCTTTCAGAATCCTCTGCTGCATATGACTTTTTTAAACATTCTGACAAAAGGAGAAATTGCTCAAAACGAGCAATTTCTCGTTTTACCACAATGTTTTCAACTCTATATCAATAATTATACCCTCATTTTTAGAATTTTTTCCATATCTTGAGTAGATGTTTTCAAAGTTAAGAGGCAAAGAGTTAAGGGACCTACTCAGTGGTATGTTCTGATTACCTGGTAAGTTGGAAGCTATTGTTTTGTCATTCCAAAGATTTAAACAAAAATAAATAGCAGTGGTAGTTTCCATCCGTGTAGCTCAGGAATTGCATTATGACTATCCACTGATGTCTGCGCCGTCCGTCGTCTGTTTTCAGTCATTGAAATTAATATATCATATTCACTGGCCCAAAAAGCCTAAATGTTTGGATATGCTATATATTACAAGTAAAAGTATACTGACCAAAGGAAAGTTTTCACTGGTTCAAACCAAAAGTTACTGGCTACGGACCAAAGGACAACTGCTCATTTCGTAGACTGCGTCTTGCGTCGTGCGTCGTCAACAACTGCATTATGACTATCCACAGATGTCTGGATAACTCACTGGAAGTTCCAGTAGTTTACCCAGGGAGCACTGTAACATAACAAAAATACGTTTAAAAGTGGCATAAAAACATCATTTGTGATCAGTGTAGATAGAGCCAGATCAGCCAGTCGTTCCATGCAATTATACATTATAACCTGTCTATTATATTTGAACTCAACAAAATAACCACCACTGATGAGGCCATCTGAAATGCATTGCATCGTACACATGATCTGTGCTCAGAAATGAACACCATACTCCAAAGAAGACTTCTGATTGGCCAATTTCGAGAATGAATTTGCTACTGACCAATCAAATGCTTGAGCACATATTCTGAGCACAGATTAAACTGTTGTTTAGTATTCTTTTGGATTGGATTCATTGTTCTGAAGGAATTGACGTGTGTTCTATTCATTCATTCCAGATATATCAGAGAATAGCTTTGGCTCTAACAGAACTTGGTAAGTAGAAATGCTGACATGAAGAACTAACTTTTGTCTATTTTTAAGCAACATAATTTACATAAATGTTGTAGCTAAATTTACAGAAATATTAATCACTTGCAATTTCAGCTATAGTGTTTTTGATAAATATGGCATTTGAGCAGCACAGGTCTTTAAAACATAGTAGGAAGGGGAGAAATTGCCCGAAATAAGAAATGTTTAACAAAATCATACTTTCTCTTTCAAGATTTGTTATTGTTTTACACCTCTCTGAATAGTAGTTCAGTAAACCAAGGAGCTCCTTTTGTAAATTACTTGTACTGCTGGTAAGATTATCCTGACATCAATGCATGTCGATTGATTGAATGATTGAATAGGGCTTAACGCTGTTTTAAAAAAAAAGCAGTTATATCACAGCGGTCAGTTCACCTACTCATTATGTCCTGGCTTTCTCACACCAGTACTTCACACAACATACCTTCTAAGGAATTGGCTACTTTCCACATAGACTGTTAGCCCATTGATGAAAGAGGAATGACGCTTGATACAGTGACTTTTGTCAAATGTCGGACAGAATGTTTACCGAGCTGGGATTCAAACTCCCAACCCCTAGATTGACAGCCTGTGTGGATACCCACTGACCCAATCCACTCTCCAGGCAAACACTCTTTGCAGACAACTTTTAAAAACAAAAACATTGTGGAAAAAGTAGAAATTGCTCATAAAAACCATATTAAATAATAAATGTTAATTTACACCTTGGCATTCCCATAACCCTTTCCCACATATAGACGCTTTCTGACGCCTCTGCAGCAGACGACTTTTGAAAACAATGTGACAAACGAAGAAATGGCTCAAAACGAGCAATTCCTTCTTCTGCCACAATGTTGTGTGGAGGAAATTCCAGATTAATCGATAAGACTAAAGTTGTCTCCCATTAGACAACACTGATTTTGTTGAAAATTGAAAGTGATTTTTAATAAAGTTGAATACCCTCTGACTGATTTGTATTGACACTTAAGAGTCATTTTCAGAACAATACGGATTTTATATAAATGAAAGCCTCGATCCTCTTGTGCCAATGGACGATCTGATCTGGATATGCACTGGCATCACATGGCCTTTTAATCACAACTTTAAACTACAGTTGTGTATCATATTACGCACAAGTTTTCAACTTTTTTCAATAAATACCTTAATTTATGGGGATTTGCAATGTTTTTGATAAGATTTTTTTCAAAGTCGTCTGCTGCACATTTGTTTTATGTGGGAAAGGGTTATCCGCTACGCTCCTACACAAGCACAAGGATGTACTAAAAACGAATGAATAACAGCAACAATGACCATTTGTTTTACAGAGAGACATAGAACTGAAACGGAATGGGAAGATGCCTTTACCTTTAAGATGTTTTTGTTTCAATGTGTCAACTTTTACTCCGCCATGATATATATTGCCTTCATCAAGGGCAGGTTAGTAAGTTTAAAGTATTAATATAATATAATCACTTGATTGATTGGGGTTTAACGCCGTTTTAAAAAAAAATTCAGTCATATGACGGCGGACAGTTCACCTACTCATATTTTTCCTGTTTTTCTCACACCAGTACCCCACACAACATACCAAGCAACTGGCTGCTTTTCCACATAGACTGTTAGCCCATTGGTGAAAGACGAATGAGGCTTTTCACAGTGACTTTTGGCTGTTATAAGAATATTGAATAGAGTTGAAATCAATTATTTCAAAAGTCATCGGAAAGCGTCTACATGTGGGAAAGGGTTAAACTGGTGTTATATGCAACTCGGTACAGATGCTCACTTGAGGTAAGGTGGTCTTATTTATCCTGTCTGTTTTCGAAGCATAACAGTTGGGCTTTTGTAGTACCCTTTGCGTCGGCGTTTCCCAAAACTTTAACCTTACCTCATAACTCAAAAGCTGTTCAACATTTTCAAATTAAACTTGGTACACATTTTCCTAGGAACAATACACATGTCTATACCAAGTCACATAACTCTGGCTATAATAATTATTCAGTAATAATAATAAGGTGTTTGCTTGTGGTGCTCTTATTTTAAATGATTTATAAATACTTTCCTGTTATTAGGGTTATCTCAGATCAACAAATGATCTTGTGTTTTTCAGGTTTGTTGGGAGACCAGGTAACTATGACTACAACTTGTTTGGATACAGACAGGAGGAGGTAGGTGTCATACTTTTCAACTACAGAAACTAGTGTTGATAATTATTGTTGAAAAAAGAGAAATTCATCATCCTAAGCAATTTTTCAAATTCACAATCATGTTCAACCCAGTATCAATAAAAGCATCTGCCTGGGGAGAGACGTACCAAAGACTTTGAAAATGGTAGTAATATATTTCCCTCCTTGGCACAAAGGATTGTGGGAATAGCATTACGACTGACAGGCTGTTGTCAGGATGAATGGACTAATAGTACTGGTAACTTACACAGGATATTGTTGTGATAATTAAACTATTGTTTAAAGCAGAATACAACACCATACAAACAAAACTGTACCAATATTGTTCTTTAAAATGTACAGATGTTTCTTGTCCAGTTTATTTATAAAAACAGATGACTTAAGATATCTCATCAGCTAAACATTTATAACGAATCCCTTTTTGTCTTTGGTTATTTTAAAAAAGTAAGGCATTGTAATAAACCAATGTCATGTCTTCAAGATATTGGGTTTCTAAATGATTTTGTTAACCCCTTCCCCCATACAGACACTTTTTGAAGCTTATTCAGCAGACGACTTTTGAAATCATTGTGTCAAAAGAAGAAATTACACATAATGAGCAATTTCTCCTTTTGCTCCAATGTTCTCAACTCTAGTTAATAATCAAACTCATTTAAGGAGAATTCTCACATGTTTGCAACTATGTTTTCAAAGTCGTCGGCTGCATATTTGTTGTATATGGGAAAAGGTTTATACATGTCAAATGTCAAAAGTTTTAAACATCCTCTTTCAGTGTGACCCAGGAGGCTGTATAATGGAAGTGTGCCTACAACTTGGTATCATCATGGTCGGCAAACAGATATTTTCAAACTTCAAGGAGATTGTCTTGCTGTAAGAACCTATATACAGTCAACCTGTGTTTAAAGACCACCCATAGGAAGAGAACAATATAGTCTTTGTTTACAGGTGGTCTTTAATTACAGGGTCATTTATGCAAAAAATTAGTAATTTGGAAATTAAAAGTGTGGTTGCTATAGACAGGTAATTGCTAAACAAAGGTAGTCTTTAACACAGGTTTGACTGTACATACTTTACTGAGAGAAATTCGGAATGTCTGCCCTAGCACAGACTGTCTAAGGTATTCCCTGGTCATGGTTTATTCAGATAATGAAGTTTATTAGTACAATAAAGGATTAACCCTTTTCCACATACAATGTATCTGCAGCCGACGACTTTAAAAAGATCAAGAAAAACGTAAAAAATCTCTGTCGATGTATTTTCACAGTTTTTTTTGTTCTACATGTAGTGGTTCCACTGTCTTCAATGTAGGTGATACTGGGGCACATTTAATTTTTTGTTACATATCTCTATTATCTCGATCGCTATTTTGAGCTCAACCTTAGTGTGGTTCATCATCTGTCTGTTCACATTTTCCTACAAACAACTGTTCCTCCTAAACGAATGGACCAATTTCAAAATAATTTCAAAGGAATGTTCCTTATGTGACTTAAAACAAGGTCTTCATGGTTAAGGCTCATTTTCTTTATATGTACACTGTATATAATAAATACTTTGAAAACTACTGATGTTCTATTTAATCAGGGTACTGTCTTTTAACGTTCGAAGGAAATCACCATTGCCAATTTAAGTGGTTAGCGTTTGGGATTTAGAACCTGGCATCCGAGGTTCAATTCTCTGTCACGGCAGTCATGGTGAAGTGCCCTTGGACATTTCCTAGCCTAGTACTGGTTTGTTTACTCTGGAATTATGTATAATTTAACTCTTGCCGTTATATAATTGAAATAATGAAGAAAACGGAGTAAAACCCCGATAAACTTAAGCTTATACTTTAACCAAAGTATATCTGGGATTGTTTATTTCAGAAAATTAGTTGTATGGTTCAAAGGTCGTAGTGTGAATGCAGATAAGGATGATAAAGTGTATACTCACTGGGAAAAGGATTACAATCTTGCTGATCAACCCAATCTCGGTCTTTTTGATGAGTATTTGGAAATGGGTAGGTATTGAGTCTGTTATTTTTTGTTATACGAGTCTAGAGAATCAGTGGAGTAGCACTATATTATCTTCATAATTAGTAAATTGAGTTCTTTTCTAATACATTTATCGGGCTTAAAGCTTTAGGTATTGTCACCATTTAACCTATTCCCACATTAAGACGCTTTCTGCAGCAGACGACCTTTGAAAACATTAATTGTTTTGTGCATTTTTTCCTTTTGCCACAGTGTTTTCAACTTTATTCAATAATTATACCATTATTTACAGAGATTGTTCACATTTTTGCCAAGATGTATTCAAAGTCGTCTGCTGCAGATTTGCTGTATGTGGGTAAGGGTTCATGTTTGTGTCACCTGCACATAGGGATAACTTCCTTACATCAATCGGTATGTCTTGCTTTGACTTAACCCTTTTCCACATACGGTGAATCTGCAACAAGCATGGGAACACAAACCTGAAAAGTCTCCATATAAGATAACTTAATTGTTGAATAAAGTTGAAAACATTGTGGCCAAAGGAGGAATTGCTCATCATGAGCAATTTCACGTTTGGCAACAATGTTCTCAAGAATCTTTTGCTGCTATGCGTCAAAATGTGTCTGCAGGTTGGAAAGGGTTAAGATTTTATAGTTACAGAATATTGACAGGCGACGTATGTGATCCTTTCAGTGCTCTTGTTGTTAACAATACCTCATGTATCATCACTGAAATATCTTTATTTAACCCTTTACCACTTAAAAGATATACAACATTGGCTAAAGGAGAAATTGCTCATTATGAGCAACTTCTTATATTGTCACAATGTTTTCAAAAGTTGTCTGCTGCAGATGCGTAAACATGTGTCTGCAAGTGGGAAATAGTTAACCCTTTCCAACATACAACAAACCTGCAGCAGACGACTTTGATAATGTCTAGGCAAAAGCACAGAAAATCCCTATAAATGAAAGAACAATAATTGCAAAGAGTTGAAAACATGGTGACAAAAGGAGAAAGTGCTCATTATGAGCAACTTCTTCTTTTGTTACGATGTTTTCAAAAGTTGTCTGCCGTGAAGCGTAAAAATGTGTCTGCAAGTGGGGAAAGAGTTAATTTTTTAACACTCCTGTACTCATAGCAAGTCCAATTATATTTGTTAAATTGTTGACTCGCTCAGTGTTACTTTGATCTCTTTTCAAGTAATACATTATGGATTCATTACCACTTTCTTGCTGCCTTCCCACTAGCTCCTTTGTTTGACTCACTCATTGTTAGTTTGTACTCTTTTCCAGTTATACAATATGGATTCATAACCATTTGTGTTGCTGTCTTCCCACTGGCTCCTTTGTTTGACTCACTCATTGTAAGTGTGTTCTCCTTTCCAGTAATACAGTTTGGATTCATTACAATTATTGTTGCTGCCTTCCCACTGGCTCCTTTGTTTGACTCACTCATTGTTAGTTAGTTATCTTTTCCAGTTATACAGTATGGATTCATTACCATTTGTGTTGCTGCCTTCCCACTGGCTCTTTTGTTTGACTCACTCATTGTTAGTTAGATCTCTTTTCCAGTAATACAGTATGGATTCATTACAATCTTTGTTGCTGCCTTCCCACTGGCTCCTTTGTTCGCTTTTTTGAACAATATTGTGGAGATAAGACTGGATGCATACAAGTTCGTAACACAATGGAAACGGCCTCTTGCTTTGCGTGCACAAGATATTGGTAAGATATATATATACATTACTCCTTTTATCCTTTCCTGCATACAACAAATAATAATTCACTATGAAATATCTTGGCTAACACATGGAAAATCTCTGTATAATAATTGTCGAAAACATTGTGGCAAAAGGTGAAATTGCTCACGAAATGTTAAAAAAAATAGCAACCATACCAATTTTATATTCTATAGGGGAAAAAAATGCACATTATGCTTTTTTTTTTTCCCCTCAAATCTTCCGCTGAATTTCAATCGTGGAACAACTGAATTACTTTTTAAATATTGTTTGGTCCACACAAGTACTCGTAGTGTAGTAATGTTATACATACAATAATTCTTTCAGGAATCTGGTTTGGAATATTACAGGGTGTCTCCATATTCGCCATCATCACAAACGTGAGTGAAATACTATTCTAAGAATTATTGTCTTGGATTTTAAGCTCGTCCGTTCACTTTTTGCTACAAACAACTTCTTCTCCTTAACCAATGGATTGATTTCATAATAATCTAATTGGGATGTTCCTAAGGTGGTCCTCTTTCAAAGTTGTTAAAAGAATTTAATTCCTTGTAGAACTTTGCTTGCTGCGGCATCAGAAAAGGGGAAAATTGCCAAAAACTTTAAATCTTGTTAACACTCTAGAGGCCGCATTTATTGCTTCAGAAGTTTGAAATGTTGTCAGAATGTTTGTCTTAAAGATATCTAAGCCAAGTTCGAATATGGGTCATGTAGGGTCAAAAACTAGGTCAATTGTCCAAATTGAAGGAAACTCTTGTTAACACTTTGGATGCCGCACTTTTTGCTTCAGTAGCTTAACATTTTGTCAGAATGTTTGTCTGAATTATATTTAGGTCAAGTTCGAATATAGATCATATTTGGTCAGAAACAAGGTAAGTAAAGGAAAATATTGTTCAAACTCCGGAGGCCGCATTTTTACTTTGAGCAAGTTGAAACTTTGTCAGAATGTTGTCTTGATGATATCTAGTCCATAGTGGAAGATGGGTCATATCAGGTAAAAAAATATAGATCACTAGGCCAAATGAAGGAAAATCTTGTTAACACTGTGGAGGTTGCTTTGCATTGCAGTACATTGTATAATTAATGTGAGCGAACTAGGGCCACCATGGCCCTCTTGTTATACATGGTACCATACACAAGACCAGACCATGAATGGCATACATAACTCATGTCCTTTGACAGGGCGACCTTGTACACATCGCATTTACTGATAACTGTTTTATGTTAGACAACAGAAGGGGAAGTAGATGACTCCATAACAACTACTGTAAAACACTTTGAAATCGCGAGGTCAAATTTTCAGTTGGATTTTTTAATTTGCGTTTTCATGAATTCGTGACATCGCGACTAAATTGTTCAAACAGCCTAATTTATAAGAGGCTATGTGTGAAAGACTCTACTATAATGCGTACCAAATTGTCAACATTCAATGTAGAATGCAGTCTACACGTTACAAATCAATTTACATACATTTAATCCTCCAGTCGGCTAAAGTAGCATATTTTCTGATATCTGAAAATCTGGACATTATTTGCCGTGATTATGAGTTCGCAAGGAAATCAATTGGAAAATATAAGCGAAAATAAATCTTACGCGAATAAAACCTGTTTTACAGTAACTGTTTCCCACTTGCAGATGCATCTGCAGCACAGGCAACCTTTGAACTCTTTCTGGCAAAAAGAAATATTGCTCATAATGAGCAATTTTTCCTTTTGTGACAATTCTTTCCTCTCTTTATTATAATTAGATTTTCATTCACGGAAATCTTTAATATTTTGACTAGATAGTTTCAAAAATCAATTCATCTGCGGAAGATTTGCTGTATGTTGGAAAGGGTTTATTTATTTTTCATTTTAGGCAGCAATTATTGCGTTTACGTCTGACTTTATCCCACGCTTGGTATACCGATATGGTTACAGTGAGGACGGGACATTGAATGACTATTACCAGAATTTCAGTCTCTCCGTGTTCAGGACGGCAGATTTTGAAGAGAAGAGTTTATATGAAGAGCCAAACAATGTGACGTTCTGCAGGTAAAACCAAATTATCTGGTATTCAAATACAGTCAACCCTTAATCAAACACATGGTCATGGTGGAGTGCCCTTTACTTCAAAATGCTACTACTCTGTAAGCACTGAATTGAGCTAAAGCTTCACAGGTAGAATCCTCTCATTGTCCCCTTCTAAATTCCTTCAGTTTTGTGTTTTATCCATGCAAAATTCTGGTTTGTGTGGTAGCCAAAAGTTAAAAACTTTAAATAAAAATCTTCTCCCAAACTGGTTGGCCAATTTTCAAATAGATTTTGTTGAAATGAGCATTTGGTGACCATCTACCAGATTTCTTCAAGCAATGATGATTTATCTAAAGACGTCTATTATATTCCTTTAACACCTGTTGATTGGTCTAAAAACATGATCGCCTTGGGCGGGCTGTTGAAATTGTATTGGCATGTATAAGTAAAAGACCAAACCTATTTGCTCGTTTTTCAAATAATTTTGTAGAAATACATCTTTGGTGACGCTCTATGAGATTCCATCAAGCCTTTATGATTGGTTAAAATTAATGGCCGTCAGGAGGCGGAGCTGTTTTGCCTTATACATCTTTATTGATTTCATATTTCCTAATGACAATTAAGCAATACATTGCCTATTAGGCCTATTGTTTGAAACATCCACTTCAAGTGTTTGTTTCAAACAGAATTTTTCAAAGCGAATGACTTAAAATATCATATAATTTATGCCCTATGCCACTTACCCAACACATATTGACTGCACCAGCTTAACAGTATTTTCAATTCCATTTTTAAATGTTTAATTACCCTTTCCGGACTAGCAGATGACTATTTTATACATTGTGGTGAAATTTAAATTGATCATGATGAGCAATTTCCCTTTTCCCTTGTTTTCTGAAATAGTTCTTTCATTTCATTATTTTGGGGGCAACTTTAATTTGTTTTAATTTAAAAATAGCTGGTCTTTCCCCCCACCCATCCCATACTAGACATTTTTTCCTGGAACAGCCCTAAGTGGGATAGGATTAAAAAAACAGATTACACTTACAGGTACCAAGATTTCCGATCTGGACATGAAGGTAATTATGAATACACCATCGTCTACTGGCATGTTCTGGCAGCTCGACTGGCATTTATCGTCGTTTTTCAGGTAAGGGCAACATTTATGCATTTATGACTAATGTCTCAGTTAAGGCTAAACTGTAAAAAAATTAACAAGAGACTTAAATATACTTGCAAGTGATTGATAGATGCTATACAGATTATGGGATGAATCCTTTCCCAAATACAACAAATCTGCAGCAGACGACTTTGAAAACATCTAGTGAAAAAAAAAATTACTTTTAAAGTTGAAAGCCTTGTGGCGAAAGGGGAAATTAATCATTATGAGCCATTTCTACTTTGTTCTAAATGTTTTCAAAAGACGTCTGCTGTGAGGCGTCAAAAAGCGTCTGTAAATTGGAAAGGGCTAAATCAATGCTTAAGGTAAGGGGAATATTTTGTCTTCTTACATCTTTATTTGGTTTTCATAATGAGGCGATCATCTTGAAAAGCCACATTACAGGTTTAGTTAGAAGAAGAAATGTTTTTTTCCCTACTCCAGACCTGTTGAGTAAGCGCCTTTAATGTGTAGTGGTAACTTGAAGGGGTTACGTCTTAACCCTTTTCAACATACTATGACAAATCCACAGTAGATACATTGAAAATATCTGGGAAAAAATATCGAGAATCTGTTAAAATGAAATAAAATGAAAGTATAGTTTTTAAAAAGAGTTGAAAACATTATATGTATATTAAGTGAAATTGCTAATTATGAGCAATTTTTCTTTTTGCCACATTGTTTTCATTTGTCGAAATGCACATGTAAGTGTGAAAGGGTTAATGTTTGGAAATCATGATGTTGTTACCAGTTTACCTGAGTATATGATACGTTTAGTATTGTCTGTTTTGAAGATATCTGAGAATTAAACATGGATATCTGGAGAATTTTATTTTGAAGTAACATAGTTAATAACATATTATGAAAAGGAGTAGTTCTTGAAAGAAGGGCCGAGTGGTTATGTCGGGGATTTGAAACTGGGCGTCCCTGTTTCGATCCTCAGTCGCAGCTCTATGCCCTTCAATCTCATTAAAAATCATCTCCTATTATAGCTACGCATAGGTCAGATCGTGTACTTTAGTCAGATTGTATGCCCTTGGGAAAGGCACATTTCGTAGCCTAGTACTGGTTTGTTTACCCAAGGAGCATGAATAAGTGAACTGTTACCGTGATATAACTGAAATAATGTTGATAATGCTTAAAACCCTAATAAATCAGGGACGTAGATAAGAGGGATAGGTAACTCCAACTGAACACCTGTTATCTGGTTAATATATCACACATAGAAATAAAAATGTCCAAAACTTCACATTTTGTAGAAAATAAAACTTTGAAGTCACATTTGGCACATAAACAAAACATACAAATTCTGAAAGTTTTAACATTTCAACTGAAGTTAGAGATACAACGAACAACTAGAATTTCTTTGCATTTTGAACAATGACTGTTTTAAAAGACACAGATTTTGGGATTTCTGAATTATATTGTTTTGTTCCAAAAGGATAACATATTATCAAAACCTTTAATATATTAAAATATGTTTTTCTACTGCAATAGAACAATATTAAAATTTGCAGAAAATATTTTTTTTATTTTTATATCTTGAATAGATTCCGATGAAACTTGGTGAACAGGTGCCATAGGGGCTCAGTGTGTGCGAGTTTGAGTTTCGTTGCTAAAGACTCGCCGTTGCTATGCAGCTAGCAAAAAAAACGCGTTTTAAGAACCCAAACCATTTGTTTATCTTCTCCTACAGTTTTGAATGTTGAGAGCTGAAACTTCGGTTATAAATACTTCGAGATATTTAGAAAAAAAGGGGTTAAAATGTACAAATGTAAAAGTGAAAGATTTAATGAATGTGGAATTAGCTCCATCTCATAAATAGGGCCCTATTCCCCTTGACAAGGTGATTGCCCTGAGCAATTTTCCTTTTCCTACATTTATTTCAAAAGACGTCTACTTTAGAGAGAATCAATCACATACGTTTGAGAGATAGGGTCTGTTTGTAGATATGATAGCTTTGCATGTAGTCTTTGATGTGATAACTTATGAGAAAGTCAGGTGTAAAAGGGTCTTTAAGCATATCAGTTAGTATCATATAAGTGGGCATATCGTTGAGTCTAGTTGTTTTCTATCAGGTTCGACTTCCACCAACCATACTAAGGGCGAAGTAATACTTAATATCTTACGAAGAATCTTGAGCAAGTTGTGACACATTCCAGCATTCATATTTTACAAAATTAAGTAATTATGGTGACATGAATAGTTACTTTCTAACAATACATTTCAAAAAATAAAATGTTTAGACATTCTTATTAGGGAAACAGAACTGATGAATAATGCTCTTACATGTAACTAGTACATAGTGCTAAATATAGTTGGTGGATATATATATGACTACTTATTGAAGGCCGACTATGAAATATCTGATAACACTGTGTATATTGCCAGACTCACCTGAGTCTACACCCTTGACATATGCAACAAGACCCCTGTTTACTTGATGTGCCTCAAAATCCATGATTTGATTTGTCTCCTGTATACTTTCAGAACCTGGCAGTGTTCCTTACCTGGTTCATTATGTACCTGATACCAGACATGCCCTTCTCCGTCAAGATCCAAATGTTGAGAGAAAAGTTCCTCTCCAAGATGGCGCTTTTTGATCCAGAACACCTGAAAGATATTAAACAAGACTAAACAGACGTGTTGTATGTATCCTGCGTGACAAAATGTATGAGTTGTGTCTACATCAACCGTTTCCCTCATACATACACTTTCTGAAGCCTTTGCAGCAGACGACCTTTGAAAACGTAGTGACAATTGGAGAAATTCCGAAGATGTGCCCGAGCATTACTGGATTATGGGACTTGAAATTGTCAAAATTGCTATAATACAGCTTGTGAACACAATAGAGCCTCCATTTACTATCCGATCTTCACCATACATACAAATGACCAAAGAACCATGTCAGTAGAGCATAGGCCCTCGTGGGCCTCTTGTTTAGATCACCTGAGCCAAAGGCTCAGGGTGATCTAATCTGATCACTCTCTGTTCGTCGTCCATCGTTAACTTTTAGCTTTAAACATCATCTTCTCCTTAACCACAAGACCAATTTCAACCAAACTTCACAGGAATGCTCCTTTGGTGGCCCTCTTTCAAAATTGTTCAAAAATATAAGTTCCATTGAGAACTTTGGTTGCTGCGGTATCAGAAAGGGGGCAAAATGTTCAAACTTTAAAAATCTTCTCCTCTGAATCTGCTTGTCAGATTCCAATATAATTTGGTAGAAATGTTCCTTAGGTGACTCTCTACAGAAAGTTCTCAAGCCGTACTGATTGGTTAAAAAACATGGCAGTCAGTTGGCAGCAGAAAGGGGCAAGGACACAATTTGAAAATTCCACTTTTTTTAAAGTGCTTGTCCGATTTTAATAAAATTGAATATAAATCTTACTTCAGTGATCCTCTACTTAATTTGTTCAAGCCGTATTGATTGGTTACAAAATCGTACCAACCAGGCTTCGTCACAAAAGTGGTAAATTGAATTTTAGCTCCAAATTACAACTTCTACCATATCACTGGACCTATTTCAACTTAACCTCACAGTAATGTTCCTTTGTTGGTCCTCTTTCAGAAGTGTTCAAAAACTTACATTCTGTGTAGAACTTTGGTTGCTGCGGCATAAGAAAGTGAGAAAAATACCCAAACTTTAAAATCCTTTTCCTCCATAATCTGCTTGTCCGATTCCAGGATATAATTTGGTAGAAATTTTCTTTGAGTGACCCTCTACAAAAACTGTTCGAGCCATATTGATTTCGTTGACAGTACAGCAAGACGGCATCAGGAAAGGCACAAAATTACACAATTTTTTAATTCCATTTTATTAAAGTTCTTGTTATATTTCAAGATACAAATGGCCTTTACTGATAAGCCATTTTACTATTTCTTTAACAGTGTCCACTCCTTGCAGTTTCATTTGCAATCCTGATCAAATTTTCCCAGATATTTGCAGTTAGATATTTGCTTCTAATTTACTATCACTCAGGTGATCGATTTAGGGCCATCTTGGCCCTCTTGTTATAAATAAATGTTGAATTCAAGTTAAATGCACTAAAGGTGTGTTTATAAAACAATTCACTGCATAATTGTTTATTTAGTGTTGTTCAAAATGGAAGCTCCAACAGTTTGATACATAATTAGGCCATTTCAGTGACTATTATTGCTGGCTGATAAAGACTTTTGAAAACATTGTGGCAATAGAGAAATAGTCTACATCAGCAATTTCTCCAGACAACAATGTTTTCAATTCTTTTCAATAACAACCTTTACTTTAAATTATCTGATTTATGATATGTGACTGTCCAAGCACATCTATCTGAGATATGAATAGTATGCAAGATAGAAAGCTCTTAGAAGAGCAAACAAAATGTACTGGTTTAATTTTTTTTGCAAAACTGAAAGAATAACATATTGTTGAAAAAGGAGTAACTTCTGCATTTTGTGAAGATTTGCTTCCTTTCCTATAATATATTTGTTTAAAGCAAAAATAAAGGAAATGAAATTGAATGTGCGTATTGCCGCAAAGCCGGCACGGCATCCAGGATGTTTATTTCATGGTTTTAAAACCATGTACCAAATATTATGGAAATCCACAATATCGTCTTGACGATGTAAAAACCAATCGACCGACCAACTGACCAACAAAGCTCACTCCTGTATATGGTATATTATCCCCACTTCTATCTACTCACCAGACTTGTTGGCATCAGCCTTGCCTTTTGGGTTTTTCTGCACACTCTACTTACGACTTACAGACATCATCATAGAACTAAAGACCGAGATAGTAGTTTTTGGTAGACTTGCGCATGCGCAGAGGCTGCCATAGTCATAGTGAGTTTGAAGTCACGTGATGTATATGCCCTTCACCACCAACAATTAAGTGCAATTTTTGGTTTGACTAATTTACGAATGCTCACAAAAGCAAACATAGAGTAACGAAAAAAAATCCGATTATTCAAGCTTATAATAGAAAATAACAAGTCTTGTAAGTGTAAATATCATATTTAAAGTGTACACAATTATTTAGATATCACTACGCCAATATAGCACTGCACCGCGCAATTACCCTTTGTAAATTGTAACCCTTTTTTCCCTCTCGGCAGAGATGTAAACATCCACTCGCCCGCTAGCATAAGCGAGTGGAATGAAGGATCGGCTAGTACGAATTCTAGGCGCTAGTCCATACATATTCGTTCATGTCCTTATTCATAAAGATAGTATGCATTGCTAAGCCTTTTCTTTCTCTTTCTCTCAGTCCATCTATTCCTTCGACAACGATTAACGATGACTTGCATTTTGGATAGGTGCTTTCGACAAGGTCCGCGTCTAAAGAAACAAATTTCATCAAATGATTTGAGCGCTTTAAATCACTTGTTTATAAAGCGTTTAGAATACTTTGATTATAATAGGCAGAACGAATAACGAATAAATCTTGCAAGAAATCGATCATTTCTTTCGGCCAAAATCAGGTAAATGACCCGCGGATATTGGTTGTTACAACATAACTGATTCATCCTTTTATTCTAAATTTGTATTACACAGTTCAAAATTAGATTTTGACAGTTTGTTCGTTATGATTTTGACGCGATTCAAGATTTTGACGCGATTATTTCGTTTATAGAGTTGATTACTAACAGATGACTAAGTTGATGATGGAAAGAACATTAACAAGTTAAGTTAAGCTAAAACATGCACAGGCAGGCGAGTGTTTCATTAGGATAAGTGCAACACTCAATTCCCAATCCTGCTTGCCCTTTAACAAATCACAACCCACCCCACAATATAAAAACTCTGCAGCAGACGAATTAAAAAAAATCTGAGCAAAGATACAGAAAATCACATTTATTGGAAGTGTAATCATTGAATATAGTTGAAAACATTGTTGCAAAAGGAGAAAGCTTGTTATGAGCAATTTCTTCTTCTGCATCAATGTTTTCAAAAGTCGTCGGCTGCAATTACGTATGCAAGTGGGAAAGGTTTAAATAAGAAACACTTTTTCAAATGATAGTCAGTTGGCTATAATGACAAAACTTTCAAAAAGCAAGAAAAATATTTTTTACAATTTTGAAAACATATTTAATCAAAGTTGGGAAAGTTGTCCCTTTCCGTGCTTTTTTTATGAGAGTTCAAATCACAAGCAAAACTTATGGGACAGAGTTGACAAATAACACATTGACACAATTTCAGATTTAGGCTTTGTTTCTGTCAAACTGCTGAAGAAGACAACACTGAGACACACATTTTGATTAAAAGTTTATTTAAAAAAAGGAATAATTTTATTTATGATAAACAACATTACAATGATGGTGTAGAAAATACATGTCAACAATACATTTTTCAATTTGTACATTCATTGCACAGACCAAATCTTAGCAAGTTTGAAATTATGGACCTCTCAGCACATTTTTTTCTCAATTCATTACTTCTTGGCAGGATTTTACTGCTAAAATTGATGATTTTTGGCCGGATTGCTTTAGCAATTCCGGTCTATAGATTGGCGATGTCTGTCTCTCCGTCTGTCTGTTCGTCAACATTTTGGTTAAAGTTTCAGGTTGAGGCAAAATCTCAGCACTGGAAAGGGTTACACACTTGAAACTTTGCCTGAAGGTAACCGGTAAAATAAATATTCATATATGCACTTCTGTATCTCTTCTTAAACGATCACAATTCTACCTTCAGTACTTTGTACTTTGATTAGTTTAGTTTATTTTATGCACAATTTTAATAGATTTCTTTTTCAAAAAAGTAACATAACTATATCTTTATACTCTGAACTCTTTTTTTGGAGTATTACGATATGCTAAATATCTTTGATCAAGTGTATAAATACAAGTAGCATTAAATAATCCTCTCTCAACCGAAAAATTAGACTTCGCCACTTCAAGTTTTTACCATTACATTGAAAATTGAAAATGTGTGGGTTAGATTTATTTTCAGTGTTTATGAAACTTATGGCAAATTGACAACAATAAAATAGGATAAAAAGCAAGCCCATGTTTGAGAATGTATTGAGATCAAATTCCCTGTGTTCTGTTACAATTAATAAAGTAGTAATACTCATTTCTACATTTATGAACATACAATGTAAACTGCCAAACGCCTTGACCCATGCTCATCAATAGCCTGGTGTCTTATAGGGCAGATCTTTGAACGTTTGTGCAAGATGGAATTTCGAATATGGCAAGAAATTTTAAGTTTAGGACATTGAATTTCATTTGTAAAAGTGGTTATGTCATCATGGAATATATGACAGTCTATATTGTTATTAAATGGGTTTATTTATATAAAACACAGGCATCAAAAAGGTAAAGACAGCATAATGAATATTGCTTCGTTAATCATTGATAGATAGAAAAAAAAAGAGGGATATAATGGCCCTGGAATCGATCACCAGAAAGATAATTAAAAATGCCATCTTCACTTTTTATATTAATTTAAAATTCTCACCATTTACATATTCAACAATACATTTTTCGATGTCTTCTTTGGCTTCCTCAACTAAGCAGATGTTAATAAATTCTTTAAATAATTCCTCAACTTTCTTATGGCTTTTGGGTCATCCTCTGGCAGAAAGAAAAATCAAAACATAAAGAGGTTACCTAAAATTTTAAAAACCAATTTCGGTGCCTGCAAAGCTCCATTTAATGTTTATTTTGTCTTAATTTATCACTAAGATGTGTAGAAAAGTTAGGTCCGTGAAGTTAGGTTGACGAGTGACGAATTGACGAGTGACGAACTGTGACATTTTTTTAGGTTCGTGAAGTTAGGTTGACGAGTGACGAATTGACGAGTGACGAACTGTGACATTTTTTTTAAAAACTTTCTTTCTTTAAGATAATGTATCTGGACGTATTAAATGCAAGTTATGGCCTATTTCATGTTTCATGGCGATCAGTCATTCAGAAGAGCTTTGTCAAGTTCGTCAATTCGTCAACTCGTCAATTTAGTTGACGAACAAAATATGTTTCTAAAAACTTATTTCTTTCCTTTAGATAATGTATCTGGACGTATTGAATGCAAATTATGTCCTGTTTCAGGTTTCATAGCGATCAGTCAATCAGAAGAGCTTCGTCAAGTTCGTCAATTCGTCAACTCGTCAATGCAGTTGACGAAATTGACGAAAAAATTATTTGTTCTAAAAACTTTATTTCTTTCTTTTAGATAATGTATCTGGACGTATTGAAAGCAAATTAGGCCCTTTTTCAAATTTCATGGCAATCTGTCATTCAGCAAAGCTTTGTCAAGTTCGTCAATTCGTCAACTCGTCAATTTAGTTGACGAAAACAATCTTTTTCTCAAAATTTTCTTTCTTTCCTTTAGATAATGTATCTGGACGTATTGACTGCAAATTAGGCCCTATTTCATGTTTCATGGCGATCAGTCAATCAGAAGAGCTACGTTAAGTTCGTTAATTCGTCAACTCGTCAATTTTGTTGACGAATTGACAAACAAAATATTTACTAAAAACTTTATTTCTGTATTTTAGATAATGTATCTGGACGTATTGAATGCAAATAAGACTCAATTTCAAATTTCATGGCAATCTGTCATTCAGCAGAGCTTTGTAAAGTTCGTCAATTCGTCAACTCGTCAATTTAGTTAACGAAATTGACGAAAACAATCTTTTTCTCAAAATTTTATTTCTTTCATTTAGATAATGTATCTGGACGTATTGACTGCAAATTAGGCCCTATTTCATGTTTCATGGCGATAAGTCAATCAGAAGAGCTTCGTCAAGTTCGTCAATTCGTCAACTCGTCAATGCAGTTGACGAAATTGACGAACAAATTATTTTTCTAAAAACTTTATTTCTGTCTTTTAAATACTGAATCTGAACGTATTGAATGCAAATTACTCTCTATTTCAATTCTCCTGGCTATGAGTCATTCAGAAGGGCTACGTCGTCAATTTTGGTGACGAATTGACGAAAACAATATTTTTCTAAAAACTTTATTTCTGTCTTTTAGATAATGTATCAGGGCGTATTGAATGCAACTTTGACCCTATTTAATATTTCATGGACATCAGTCATTCAGAAGGGCTACGTCAAAATCGTCAATTCGTCAACTCGTCAATTTTTTTTACGAATTGAATTTTAGATAATGTATCTGGACGTATTGAATGCAAATTTGACCCTATGTCAAATTTCATGGCCATTCAGAAAGGGAAGCAACTGTATCATATCGCGGAATAAGTATATATATGAAAACAAGAAATATCATTTACATTAGGTGATCCTCTTTCAATATAGTTAGAATTAACTCCAGAGAAGAGGAAAAATGCATTTTTGAAAAATCTGTATGCATATCATGGACTACTAATACGTGTGTTACGTATTAGTAGCCCAGGATACTATATATATGTCTATATAGTGCCTATGCATGTAGGGCCTTCATCTACTCAGGAACGTAAATGTTTTTTGTTTGGTGCTTTGCGCCGCTTTCAACAATTTTTCAAAAGTATGACATGCAGTAATTTTAAATGTAGTTAGAAACGTGTTGGGGATGTTGAAAGAAATAGTATCAAATATGCAATTTTAAAAAAGATCATAATAAACGTAGTCTACTACAGTAATGATGCTTTAGTGCTTAATTTTCACTGTTTACACATTTACCAAACACAGACTCTGCAGCAGACGACTTTTGAAAACATTTTGGCAAAAGGAGAAATAGCCCCATAATGAGCAGCATCTTCTTTTGCTACACTATTTTCAACTTCAGTGTTCTTTCATTTATAGAGTTTTGTTGAATAGTTTTTACTATATATATTGTAGGTCAACTGCTGCAGATTTCTTATGTAATGTAATGATAGAGACCAATTGCTCTGATTCAGCATAAGCTTGTTAGCTTATATAGGCCCATTTGATAGTGTACTCAACACCATGTTCAAGCAACTGACAGGTGCAGATACATTCAAGAGACAGAGTTAGATACAAAGAAGTCCGGGTACGATACTATAGTTCTTTCCGAAAAGACCCAATAGTTATAGCACCGATACACGAGCTGCACTTTTTCCTAGACAAGAAAAGTACTTGAGCTCTAGCTGAGTTGGATAGGAAAGGGTAAATTGAATCGTGAGCGTTATTATTGATTGATTGATTAGGGTTTAACGGCGTTTTCAAAAAAAAAAATCAGTCTTACCACGGCGGTCAGTTTACCTACGCACGTGTTTCCTGGCCTTTTAACACCCACCAGTACTCCACACAACAGACTGGTCAAGCAACTGACTGCTTTCTACATATGCTATTAATCTAGTTAGTGGAAGACAAATGACGCGCTTGTCAAAATGACCATTGTCAAACGTCGGAAAGAATGTTGGCCGAGCTGATGTTCGAAGTGAACGTTCTTACTGGGATGTCAAATATCTCAGACTGCTTTTTTGTTTGCTCCTTCCAGACGTGTCCAAGATATGGTATACAACTCTTACACTCATATTGTTGGTTTAGATTTCTTGCAATTATTTAATGTAGCCATATTCAATGTGTTGGGCCAGTGGCTGAACATTTCTCATCTTATAAACAATCTAGGCAATACAGTTCTGCGGGTAGTTTTATGTCAATTGGGTTTCAGGTAGCCTATAGCATTGCAATCTATTTCTGTGGCGATTGGTTTGACACTCGCCACAATGCTAACAGAAACAACAACAACGAAAACATTTACATAGACAGTTTTGCACAGCCCGTTGACTTTTTATTCTTTACTGCAAACCAATTAACTTAAATCCGTTAAATCGCTAAATATATAGTCCATCAGTGATGCAGAGACACGATTAATGATAATCATGTCAGTGCTACTTTGGTACCGGATTGATTCTAAGATTTCAGATTTATTGAGATAATATCTACATAGAGTTAAATTATGTAAATAGTATCTTGCTTCATGTTATGGCAGATAATCAATATCATTGCACGTTCTATAACTCTCATGATACTCAAAACACCTCAATGACGCAGTATAAGGTGTCTGGAAATTCCAAATGGTTCTATAACTAACTCGCGAGACTGGTTAACATTCCAATGAGCTAAAACGGTAGTCTATCGAGTACCAACTAGATTTTTCTTAAATTTGGAATGGCCTAATTTTGAACACATCATGACCAATTTTAGAACGTAACTTAAAAATCACCAAGACAACATTCTGGCAAACTAACATTATTCTACTGTCAAAATATGCAGTTTTTCTCAAATTTACCCGAACCAGAGTGCACTATTATTGACAATCGCAAGGCCTACACCGAGATACTGCTTGTTACTTTACAGGATTTTCCATACGATCGCCACTACAGTGCCATCGGCGCTTTGATTTATATTAGAGTCTTAATAGTGCATCTTGATGGGGCTGATAACATGTACATGTTTGGGTTTTAGATTCGAGCACCTATATGTGTTTGAGACGTTAACTGGATTTACTCTCGCCTTTGAGACAGACCGGAAAGAAATCAATTAGTTTTCTGGTGTTTTACTTTTCTTTCAACGATTTATTAGTTAAACCACGTCGTTACCTTCGTAGTTTACTGGTCCATTCATCCTGACACGAGCGAGTCGGTCATAATGCTAACCCCACACACCAGAGTGCCAAGGAAGCTCTAACACTCCAGTCTACACCACCAAACAGGCAATTCTTATTTATTTTTAAAAGCGCTTTTGTTACAGTGTATGATGGTCAGATTATACCGATACAGCGGACTTATCCAGACTTCTTTCCCCCGGCAAAACATGATGCAATTCCGTAATCCCCTCCACTGTTTAAGATGCGTCAACAGTCATATGTGTCTGCGCCCAAATATATAAATAGTATCGCCGCCTCTGTAAAGTCACGGAATTCACATTGTTTCGATTGTATATTTATCAGTACTCACAATCAAAGCATGCACGCACGCCTGTATGTATGTTAAAATCTGGCGATGTTAAGTCGACAATTTCAGACATGTGTATTGGATAAGAATATCGACCAGAAAGGTAAGTTAACTTTTTGTCTTGCTATATATATGGTATTGAAATTTAGGTTGTATATATTTATCTCTGTTTGAATTAAATGTTCTAAATGTATTAGGTTATATATGTGTTTTTTTATTATCCCCCGCTTTTTCGAAGAAAAAAAGGGGGGTTATTAATTTCGGTTTGTCCGTCCGTCCGTCTGTCCGTGCGTCTGTCCGTCCGTCCGTCTGTCCGTCCGTCACACTTCGTTTCCGTGCAATAACTGCCGCAAATGTGAACCGTTTCTTTTCAAACTTGGTAACAAGGTTAAATGCCTTAACGGCTAGGCCAAGTTCGAATATCACTTTCGGCGGACTTTATTTGGTGGAGTTATGGCCCCTTATTTAACAAAATATGTTGTTTCTTGCGTTTCCGTGCAATAACTGCCACAAATGTGAACCTTTTTTTTTCAAACTTGGTAACAACGTTAAATGCCTTAAGGGCTAGGCCAAGTTCGAATATCACTTTCGGCGGACTTTATTTGGTGGAGTTATGGCCCCTTATTTAACAAAATATGTTGTTTCTTGCCGTTTCCGTGCAATAACTGCCACAAATGTGAACCTTTTTTTTTCAAACTTGGTAACAACGTTAAATGCCTTAAGGGCTAGGCCAAGTTCGATCGTCACTTTCGGCGGACTTTATTTTGTGGAGTTATGGCCCCTTATTTAACAAAAAATGTCGTTTCTTGCTGTTTCCGTGCAATAACTGCCACAAATGTGAACCTTTTTTTTTCAAACTTGGTAACAACGTTAAATGCCTTAAGGGCTAGGCCAAGTTCGAATATCACTTTCGGCGGACTTTATTCGGTGGAGTTATGGCCCCTTATTTAACAAAAAATGTCGTTTCTTGCTGTTTCCGTGCAATAACTGCCACAGATGTGAACCTTTTTTTTTCAAACTTGGTAACAAGGTTAAATGCCTTAAGGGCTAGGCCAAGTTCGATCGTCACTTTCGACGGACTTTATTCGGTGGAGTTATGGCCCCTTATTTAACAAAAAATGTTGTTTCTTCCTGTTTCCCCGTGCAATAACTGCCACAAATGTGAACCGTTTTTTTTTCAAAATTGGTTACAAGGTTAAATGCCTTAATGGCTAGGCCAAGTTCGATCGTCACTTTCGGTGGAGTTATGCCCCTTATTTAACAAAAAATGTCGTTTCTTGCTGTTTCCGTGCAATAACTGCCACAAATGTGAACCGTTTTTTTTTTTCAAACTTGGTAACAAGGTTAAGTGCCTTAAAGGCTAGGCCTAGTTCGATCGTCACTTTCGGCGGACTTTATTCGGTGGAGTTATGGCCCCTTATTTAACAAAATATGTCGTTTCTTGCTGTTTCCGTGCCATAACTGCCACAAATGTAAACCGTTTTCTTTCAAACTTAGTAACAAGGTTAAATGCCTTAAGGGCTAGGCCAAGTTTGATCGTCACTTTCGGCGGACTTTATTTGGTGGAGTTATGGCCCTTTATTTAACAAAAAAAGTCGTTTCTTGCTGTTTCCGTGCAATAACTGCCACATATGTGAACCGGTTTTTTTACAAACTTGGTAACAAGGTTAAATGCCTTAAGGGCTAGGCCAAGTTTGATCGTCACTTTCGGGCGACTTTATTCGGTGGAGTTATGGACCCTTATTCAACAAAAAATGTTGTTTCTTGCTGTTTCCGTGCAATAACTGCCACAAATGTGATTTTTTTTTCAAACTTGGTAACAAGGTTAAATGCCTTAAGGGCTAGGCCAAGTTCGATCGTCACTTTCGGCGGACTTTATTCTGTGGAGTTATGGCCCCTTATTTAACAAAAAAATTTGTTTCTTGCTGTTTCCGTGCAATAACTGCCACAAATGTGAACCGTTTTTTTTTCAAAATTGGTTACAAGGTTAAATGCCTTAAGGGCTAGGCCAAGTTCGATCGTCACTTTCGGTGGACTTTATTCGGTGGAGTTATGGCCCCTTATTTAACAAAAAATGTCGTTTCTTGCTGTTTCCGTGCAATAACTGCCACAATTAAATGTGAACCGGTTTTTTTTTCAAAATTGGTAACAAGGTTAAATGCCTTAAAGGCTAGGCCTAGTTCGATCGTCACTTTCGGCGGACTTTATTCGGTGGAGTTATGGCCCCTTATTTAACAAAAAAAGACGTTTCTTGCTGTTTCCGTGCAATAACTGCCACAAACTTGGTAACAACCTAGGCCAAGTTCGTTTAATTTACCCTGTAATACATGTTCAATAAAAAGTCTACTGACATGTTTAAACCTAACCTCAACATTTTCCTACAATATTTCTTGCAAGCGGGGGATATAAATTTCATGAATTTGCTTGTTTAGTTTATATGTGGCACTACGGTCATGGTGGAGTGCCCTTGGGCAAGGCACATTTTCTAGCCTAGTACTGGTTTGTTTACCCAGGGATCATGAATAATTAAAATTAATTGCGCGCTAAATGACCTTAGTTGTCGATGCGCCATAAAACAATATACATTCATTCATTCATTAGTTTATATGTGAGAAATGTAAAATCGAGTGTTCATCTTATTTTTTAAAGCAAATGCATTGGTGTGCTGGAATTATTTACCCCAAAACGGCGCCATATCAATGCAATACATTTGAAAACGAGGTTACACTCCCTAGGGAGCTTTTCGCTGTTGGAAAAGGAGTTAAACGCCACGCCCTGCCTTTCTCTGTTGGAAAAGGGGTTAAACTCCCTGCTTTTCTCTGTTGGAAAAGGGGTAGTATGGAAGTTTAAGTCCTGCACTCTTTTGAGAACATTGTAATCAGAGGTGAACATTTTCCAGTTGCCGATGTATCTGTAACGGACTAATTTTGCCGCAATGTTTTCAACTCAATGGAATAGAAATAACTTCCATTTATATAAATGTTCAATCATTTTGCCTGAATGCTTTAAACCAATACTGTATACACTCTAGCTTTCTACCAATTTCACAAGTCTGCAGTTCACTTTATTCCGGCACTGAGCACACATTATGACCGAATGTACTACTTGTCCGTCACAGATTGTGCTAATAACATTAAGAAAGGGTCTATTAGTGTGGATGGTGATCACATTTACTAAAATGAACTGTTATCTGCCGTTTCATCATTATCAACTGGCACCATGTGTGTTTTATACACACATGTGATGCGGACGACTTAGAAAACTATTGAAATGTGCTGAAAACAGTTTGGCCAAAGGAAAATACTAATGCATCTCTAAGGCTAAAGACTACACTATTTAGAGGTATTTCCCATATACAACAAATCTGAAGAAGATGCATAACGTATGCAAAAAAATATCTATATATGAAATGTGTTAAACAGTTTGGCAAAAAGAGAAATATTGCTCATTATGAGAATTTTTTTTTTTTCCACAAAGCTTTTTAAAAAAAGTGTATGCTGCAGATGTATATAAATGCGTCTACATGTAGGAAATGGTAGAATATTTATCTGTCTGTCTATATGTCCCAAATACCATTTGAAAATTATTATGTGGAGGCTTTGATTAAACTGAACAGATTCAGTCTGCTCTGAGCTTTACTTTTCACATTGCTTGGACAGACTCACGGAATTTTAATGGTGAGTTTAACTTTATAAACTTTACTTTACAAAATTGATGGAAAGAGATAAGCACGGTTTAAAACTCTTTTCGGCAGTAGACTTTAAATATTTTCAAAGTTGTCTGCTTCATATTTGGCATATATGGGAAAGGGTTATTAAATATTATCACATAATATATCTGCAAATTCGATGAATAGACATGAACATTTTGGTAAAAGGAAAAGTTAATAAACATGAGCAATTTATCCTATTGTAACAATGTTTTAAAATCGTCTGCTGCAGAGGCATAAAATGCTGTCTAAATGATGAAAACCTTGGATTAAGTCACGTGCAAGGTAACCAAGAAACATCCTAATTTGCATAAACAACAATTTTCTGATTGGCTCAAGACGAATTTCGCGGGAATGTTAGCATTCAGTTCACTCACTAGGCTTTAAATGTTCATTGTACATCTACACTCGTGTCCTAAAGTTAAACAGGATTAAATAAGTTTGATTGACAAGGAATGAATACAGTTCTTTAACTTGATGTCACAGGTAAGTTATCTTTCTGAAGACATTGCTCATAAATAAATCTGTTAAATATATTAATGATTATTCAGAAATGTCGTTATTTCGACTTTTCAACAGACGAGCAATGGCGTGCGCTCCTTGGACTTAATGTGGCACAGTTTTCCCCTCTGTATTTTCAAATTCTTTCGTTTTGTTGTCATGATTTATACAATTTCAAATTGTAGGAGAGGACATTTGAAAACAATGTGGCAAAAAGTTCATGATGCTATCATTTGAAAGATGTCTTCTTCAGATTATTTAATAATTATACTTTCACTCTGATTTTCCACATATTTGTCCAGGTATTTTCAAAGGCAATAACTACAGATTTTTTCAATGTTTTCAAGGTCGGCTACATATCTATCGTATAGTTTGCAATTAGGAAAGAGTTAACAAATGATTGAATAACTTGAAGAAAACATATTCAATGAGCAATTTCTTCCTTTGCCATAATGTTAACAGTTGTCATCTAATGGCGTCAGGAAGCTACTGTATGTAAGAAAGAATTAAGAGTTGTCTGCTTTATGAATAGCTGATGCAATGATGTACTGTTGGATCAATTGGATGAACAATTGATCACTTTCTTTCTTTCCACAATGATTTCAAAGTTCCTAGAGTACAAAGGCATCACAATTTGTTTATTTCGGGGATAGGGTCAGTATGTAAGTTTTTGCTTGAACTTTAGGGTAATATCATTTGCTGTACCATTTACCACTTGTAGACACATCTGCAGCAGACGACTTTTGAAAACAGTGTAGCCAAACGGCCACAATTTCAATTTTTTCAACTTTATTAAATACTTAAGCAAATTAAGCAATTTCGATTCAGTGGATGTAATAATCATAATAGTGTTAAAGAAGATCAATATCAAAGTGTTTTAATTGTTTGGGTTTTAGGCTGTTTTTAATGTCCACATCACGTCCACACCCTTCTCCAGTGCTGTAATAACCTTCGTGTAATATAATTCAAAATAGAGTTGAAAACATTGTGGCAAATGAAGCAATTGCTCATGTTTTTGTAAATTGTTTTGCTTGTTTTGTTGGGTTTCAATGTCGGTTTGAACATTGTTTTGGTCATCTCAGACACACTTCTGAAATAATTTTATAACTGTCCTCTAATACAAAAATATCTATGAATAAACTATACAATAGCCAATCGAGTTGAAAACATTGTTTCAAATAGAGCCGTTGTTCCTAATGATTTCAGAAGTGGTTTCTACTCTCAACAAACAAGATTTCTACCCAAAGGCAAAAAGACAAATTGCTCATGGTCGCATAGTAATCTTGTTTATATTTCAGACCTGTACATGCTTGTAGCAGTCATGTCAAGATCAATAGCTTTGAAACACTGTGTAATGCCTGACGTCAGGTTTTGAATGCCATTAACTATCAATCTGTTTTCCTAGCCTAGTACTGTTAGTTACCCCTGCAGTTATCATGAATAAGCACATTAATCATGCCCAGATAAAAGCGAAATACTGTTAAACATAACATTGACCAGAATTATATCATAAGATATTGTGCGACTTTTCATTTTGCCACAATGTCAAAAGTCGGTTGCTGCAGAGGCTTCAGAAAGCCTCGAGATCTACATGTGGGATATAGTTAATTATGCAAGGAAGGCTTTGAATGCCACTAAATCTTAATCGGTTGTCCTAGCCTAGTACTGTTAGTTACCCCTGCAGTTATCATGAATACGCATTACTTCTGCCCAGATAGAAGCGAAATACTGTTAATATTTGGTGTTAAACATAACATTGACCAGAGTGACATCATAACATGGATCATAAGGAGTAGTGACAGTAGTAATTCTGGTAAATTACCCAGGTAGCGCTGTGAAATAACTGAAATTCCTACGGTCTTGCTTGAAGATATTGTGCGATTCATTTGCGAAGTTATCCTTTAAATGTTACATGCGTGCATTTATACGGTGACATAAAGTTAATTTTCTATTTGTCAGTTACACCCGTTTGAATGAAGTACAATAGAAAGTTAGCTTAAAATGTCTCTTTTTAAATGTAAATTCAAAGTGAAATTAATAATCAGCAGATCACTTTGTGATTGTTTTCGCACATATCTCGGCGACAAACACCAAACAACAGGGTCTGATAGTTATGGCTGGTCACTACAGTCCTTAACAATGGTATTCCCTCAATGGTGGAACCCACAATCCACAATTTATGCATTCCTGAAAAACCTGTTCTATTTGCTTTTAATGAAATTGAATTTGATGATGCTCTTTTCCGTGACCCTGAAACATTTTGCCGTGAATGGGCGAGTCAATTTGCAACCCTTTATTCCGGTACTGAGCACACATTATGACCGAATGTACTACTTGTACGTCACAGATTGTGCTAATAACATTAAGAAAGAGTCTATTAGTGTGGATGGGGATCACATTTCCTAAAATGAACTGTTATCTGCCGTTTCATCATTAACAACTGGCAACATGTGTGTTTTATACACCTAACATGTTATACATGATCGGCTAATGTTAAAACATTACATACTATTTTTATTTGATTTGGTGCATTGTTATGCTTATGTTCCTATGGTTCTTAAACCTGGTATAATTTTGACCTTATATACAAGTGGAGGTAAACCAAACAGTAATTCGAATAGTTATCCAGCCATTACCCTTTCTTCGTCTTTGTTGAAATTATATGAAGCGCGTTTTATTCAGGGGAATGAATTTTTTCAACTTTATTAAATACTTACACTTCCAAAAAAAGATAGATTTGTTTATATGTTTTCAAAGCTGTCTGCTGCAGAGGGTGAAAATTCGTCTGTTTGGGGGAAAGGGTTAAGCAATTTCGATTCAGTGGATGTAAAAATCATAATAGTGTTAAAGAAGATCAATGCATCGGTATTAATGTTTAAGTGTTTAATTGAACATCATGTAGCATTTTCTCCTTCAATGTGAAGGCAACATTCTGATGTTCTATAATCCTTGTTTGACCCTCTAACCCTATGTTGTGGGGACTCGAAAAGAAATGTCTTTATTGACATAAATCTTTTGAGTACCCAAACCATATGGTTCGGTTAGATAATAGGAGAAATCTTGTTTGGAAAAACAAGATTTGAGAAATGTCACCTTGTCTCGCACCATATTTCACAAGTCATACAAGAGAAATTATTCATCTGTATTACAGAAAGGTGTGTTTAGAATCTGCAGCCGATGACTTTAAAAAACATCGAGGCAAACATAAGGAATCTCTAGAAATGAAAGCAATTCATGTGGAAGAAATGTTTCACCCGGCACTCGCTATCGGTCCGGACACATCTTCCACTCAAAAGGCGCAATTGCTAGTCATTTATTCTGAAGTCGTTTTGTTGGAGTTTTATCTCGTTTTGAAAATCCCTCCACTGGCTGCCGAGTTTTTAGAAAGTGTCTGTATCTGGGAAATGGCTAAGGTCGTTAAATCTTTGACTTAATAGTTGTGGAAAGTGGCATAAAACAATATGCATAATGGAAATGGGTAACTGTGTTCACCGGGTTTCACACCCGTGCAGGCTACTTTCTCAAATCAATAACTTTCATGTAATCTTTTTCTCACATCCTCAAATCTCTTAAAATAACTATTCAATAGAGTTGAAAATATTTTGGCAAAAGGAGCAATTGTTTATCATGTTTTCCAAAGTTGTGTTTTAATTGTTTCGGTTTTAGGCTGTTTATAATGTCCACATCAAGTCCACACCCTTCTCCAGTGCTGTAATAACCTTCGTGTAATATAATTCAATATAGAGTTGAAAACATTGTAGCAAATGGAGCAATTGCTCATGTTTTTGGAAATTGTTTTGCTTGTTTTGTTGGGTTTCAATGTCGGTTTGAACATTATTTTGGTCATCTCAGACACACTTCTGAAATAATTTTATAACTGTCCTCTAATACTTTCCCACTTACAAAAATATCTATGAATGAACTATACAATAGCCAATCGAGTTGAAAACATTGTTTCAAATAGAGCCGTTGTTCCTAATGATTTCAGAAGTGGTTTCTACTCCCAACAAACAAGATTTCTACCCAAAGGCAAAAAGACAAATTGCTCATGGTCGCATAGTAATCTTGTTTATATTTCAGAGCTGTACATGCTTGTAGCACTCATGTCAAGATCAATAGCTTTGAAACACTGTGTAATGCCTGACGTCAGGATTTGAATGCCATTAACTATCAATCTGTTTTCCTAGCCTAGTACTGTTAGTTACCCCTGCAGTTATCATGAATAAGCACATTAATTATGCCCAGATAAAAGCGAAATACTGTTTAAATTTGTGTTAAACATAACATTGACCAGAATTATATCATAAGAAGATATTGTGCGACTTTACATTTTGCCACAATGTCAAAAGTCGATTGCTGCAGAGGCTTCAGAAAGCCTCGATATCTACATGTGGGATATAGTTAATTATGCAAGGAAGGCTTTGAATGCCACTAAATCTTAATCGGTTTTCCTAGCCTAGTACTGTTAGTTACCCCTGCAGTTATCATGAATACGCATTACTTATGCCCAGATAGAAGGTAAATACTGTTAATATTTGGTGTTAAACATAACATTGACCAGAGTGACATCATAACATGGATCATAAGGAGTAGTAACAGTAGTAATTCTGGTAAATTACCCAGGAAGCGCTGTGAAATAACTGAAATTCCTACGGTCTTGCTTGAAGATATTGTGCGATTCATTTGCGAAGTTATCCTTTAAATGTTACATGCGTGCATTTCTACGGTGACATAAAGTTAATTTTCTATTTGTCAGTTACACCCGTTTGAATGAAGTACAATAGAAAGTTAGCTTAAAATGTCTCTTTTTAAATGTAAATTCAAAGTGAAATTAATAATCAGCAGATCACTTTGTGATTGTTTTCGCACATATCTCGGCGACAAACACCAAACAACAGGGTCTGATCGTTATGCCTGGTCACTACAGTCCTTAACAATGGTATTCCCTCAATGGTGGAACCCACAATCCACAATTTTTGCATTCCTGAAAAACCTCTTCTATTTGCTTCTAATGAAATTGAATTTGATGATGCTCTTTTCCGTGACCCTGAAACATTTTGCCGTGAATGGGCGAGTCAATTTGCAACCCTTTATTCCGGTACTGAGCACACATTATGACCGAATGTACTACTTGTCCGTCACAGATTGTGCTAATAACATTAAGAAAGAGTCTATTAGTGTGGATGGGGATCACATTTCCTAAAATGAACTGTTATCTGCCGTTTCATCATTAACAACTGGCAACATGTGTGTTTTATACACCTAACATGTTATACATGATCGGCTAATGTTAAAACATTACGTACTATTTTTATTTGATTTGGTGCATTGTTATGCTTATGTTCCTACAGTTCTTAAACCTGGTATAATTTTGACCTTATATACAAGTGGAGGTAAACCAAACAGTAATTCGAATAGTTATCCAGCCATTACCCTTTGTTCGTCTTTGTTGCAATTATATGAAGCGCGTTTTATTCAGGGGAATTAATTTTTTCAACTTTATTAAATACTTACACTTCCAAAAAAAAGATATTTTTGTTTATATGTTTTCAAAGTTGTATGCATGATGGAAATGGGTAACTGTGTTCATCGGGTTTCACACCCGTGCAGGCTACATTCTCAAATCAATAACTTTCATGTAATCTTTTTCTCGCATCCTCAAATCTCTTAAAATAACTATTCAATAGAGTTGAAAATATTTTGGCAAAAGAAGCAATTGTTTATCATGTTTTCCAAAGTTGTGTTTTAATTGTTTGGGTTTTAGGCTGTTTTTAATGTCCACATCACGTCCACACCCTTCTCCAGTGCTGTAATAACCTTCGTGTAATATAATTCAATATAGAGTTGAAAACATTGTCGCAAATGAAGCAATTGCTCATGTTTTTGTAAATTGTTTTGCTTGTTTTGTTGGGTTTCATTGTCGGTTTGAACATTATTTTGGTCATCTCAGACACACTTCTGAAATAATTTTATAACTGTCCTCTAATACTTTCCCACTTACAAAAATATCTATGAATGAACTAAACAATAGTCAATCGAGTTGAAAACATTGTTTCAAATAGAGCCGTTGTTCCTAATGATTTCAGAAGTGGTTTTTACTCTCAACAAACAAGATTTCTACCCAAAGGCAAAAAGACAAATTGCTCATGGTCGCATAGTAATCTTGTTTATATTTCAGACCTGTACATGCTTGTAGCACTCATGTCAAGATCAATAGCTTTGAAACACTGTGTAATGCCTGACGTCAGGTTTTGAATGCCATTAACTATCAATCTGTTTTCCTAGCCTAGTACTGTTAGTTACCCCTGCAGTTATCATGAATAAGCACATTAATCATGCCCAGATAAAAGCGAAATACTGTTTAAATTTGTGTTAAACATAAAATTGACCAGAATGACATCATAAGATATTGTGCGACTTTTCATTTTGCCACAATGTCAAAAGTCGATTGCTGCAGAGGCTTCAGAAAGCCTCGAGATCTACATGTGGGATATAGTTAATTATGCAAGGAATGCTTTGAATGCCACTAAATCTTAATCGGTTTTCCTAGCCTAGTACTGTTAGTTACCCCTGCAGTTATCATGAATACGCATTACTTATGCCCAGATAGAAGCGAAATACTGTTAATATTTGGTGTTAAACATAACATTGACCAGAGTGACATCATAACATGGATCATAAGGAGTAGTAACAGTAGTAATTCTGGTAAATTACCCAGGAAGCGCTGTGAAATAACTGAAATTCCTACGGTCTTGCTTGAAGATATTGTGCGATTCATTTGCGAAGTTATCCTTTAAATGTTACATGCGTGCATTTCTACGGTGACATAAAGTTAATTTTCTATTTGTCAGTTACACCCGTTTGAATGAAGTACAATAGAAAGTTAGCTTAAAATGTCTCTTTTTAAATGTAAATTCAAAGTGAAATTAATAATCAGCAGATCACTTTGTGATTGTTTTCGCACATATCTCGGCAACAAACCCCAAACAACAGGGTCTGATCGTTATGCCTGGTCACTACAGTCCTTAACAATGGTATTCCCTCCATGGTGATTATGGTTTTGGGGGTAAGCATTACTTTCAAAAGTCGTCTGCATGATGGAAAGGGTTAATAATTGGCCTTTAAAACATATAGATTGAATAGGGTTTGGAGTTTGATAGCTGGAATTCATAGGTTATTGGCTTGAAGATATTGTGCGACATTTCCTTTTGACACAATGTCAAAAGTCGATTGCTGCAGAGGTTTCAGAAAGCCTCGAGATCTACATGTGGGATATAGTTAATTATGCAAGGAAGACTTTGAATGCCACTAAATATTAATCTGTTTTCCTAGCCTAGTACTTTTAGTTAATCTGCAGTTATCATGAATAAGCATTACTTATGCCCAGACAAAGGCGAAATACTGTTTAAATTTGATGTTAAACATAACATTGACCAGAGTGACTTCATTATATGGATCATAAGGAGTAGTAACAGTAGTAATTCTGGTAAATTACCCAGGAAGCGCTGTGAAATAACTGAAACTCCTATGGTTTTGGCTTGGAGATATTGTGCGATTCATTTGCGAAGTGATCCTTTAAATGTTACATGCATGCATTTCTACGGTGACATAAAGTTAATTTTCCATTTGTCAGTTACACTGGTTTAAATGAAGTACAATAGAAAGTTAGCTTTAATAGTCTCTTTATAAATGTAAATTCGAAGTGAAATTAATAATCAGCAGATAACTTTGATGATTGTTATCGCACATATCTCGGCGAGTAACACCAAACAACAGGGTCTGATCTTTATGCCTGGTCACTACAGTCCTTATTTTTTTTTTTAATTTTGCGTTTAGCTAAAAAAAATATTTTAATTTCTTGTATTTTTTAACTTTGTGCTTGTATTTTTTTTTTTAATTTCTTGTATTTTTGAGTCTTTTATCTGGGCATGATTAATGTGCTTATTCATGATAACTGCAGGGGTAACTAACAGTACTAGGCTAGGAAAACAGATTGATAGTTAATGGCATTCAAAACCTGACGTCAGGCATTACACAGCGTTTCAAAGCTATTGATCTTGACATGAGTGCTACAAGCATGTACAGGTCTGAAATATAAACAAGATTACTATGCGACCATGAGCAATTTGTCCTTTTGCCTTTGGGTAGAAGTCTTGTTTGTTGTGAGTAGAAACCACTTCTGAAATCATTAGGAACAACGGCTCTTTTTGACACGATGTTTTCAAAACTCGATTGGCTATTGTATAGTTCATTCATAGATATTTTTGTAAGTGGGAAAGTATTAGAGGACAGTTATAAAATTATTTCAGAAGTGTGTCTGATATGACCAAAATAATGTTCAAACCGACATTAAAACCCAACAAAACAAGCAAAACAACTTCCAAAAACATGAGCAATTGCTCCATTTGCCACAATGTTTTCAACTCTATATTAAATTATATTACATGAAGGTTATTACAGCACTGGAGAAGGGTGTGGATGTGATGTGATCATTTAAAACAGCCTAAACCCAAACAATTCAAACACAACTTTGGAAAACATGATAAACAATTGCTCCTTTTGCCAAAATATTTTCAACTCTATTGAATAGTTATTTTAAGAGATTTGAGGATGTGAGAAAAAGATTACATGAAAGTTATTGATTTGAGAATGTAGCCTGTACGGGTGTGAAACCCGGTGAACACAGTTACCCATTTCCATCATGCATATTGTTTTATGCCACTTTCCACAACTATTAAGTCAAAGATTTAACGACCTTAGCCATTTCCCAGATACAGACACTTTCTGAAAACTCGGCAGCCAGTGGAGGGATTTTTGAAAGAAATAAGTAAACAGTTGCCGTTGGATGATTGAAGTCATGTTCAAAGCATTATAAAACCATAACTACTTCTGAAAACATGATCAATTGCTCCGTTTGCTACAATGCTTTCCACTCTATTGAATAATGCATTCATATATTTCTGTATGTAGGAAGGGTAAGAGGAAATCTATAACGGCAAAATGGAAAAATGTTTAGCTGTGATATGACTGAAATAGTGATCAAAACAGCAGTAACCCTCATAAAATAGTGATCAAAACAGCAGTAACCCTCATGAAATAGTGATCAAAACAGCAGTAACCCTCAATAAAACAAACTTAATAACTTCTGAAAACAATTGCTCCTTATGCAACAATGTGTTCAACTGTATTGAACTGTTACTTTAGAGATGTGTTTGTGGGAGAGACCTACAGGAATATCTTACAGCCTTGAAGAAAGGTAATGATTTCAGAAGTGGTTTCTACTCTCAACAAACAAGATTTCTACCCAAAGGCAAAAAGACAAATTGCGCATGGTCGCATAGTAATCTTGTTTATATTTCAGAGCTGTACATGCTTGTAGCACTCATGTCAAGATCAATAGCTTTGAAACACTGTGTAATGCCTGACGTCAGGTTTTGAATGCCATTAACTATCAATCTGTTTTCCTAGCCTAGTACTGTTAGTTACCCCTGCAGTTATCATGAATAAGCACATTAATTATGCCCAGATAAAAGCGAAATACTGTTTAAATTTGTGTTAAACATAACATTGACCAGAATGACATCATAAGAAGATATTGTGCGACTTTTCATTTTGCCACAATGTCAAAAGTCGATTGCTGCAGAGGCTTCAGAAAGCCTCGAGATCTACATGTGGGATATAGTTAATTATGCAAGGAAGGCTTTGAATGCCACTAAATCTTAATCGGTTTTCCTAGCCTAGTACTGTTAGTTACCCCTGCAGTTATCATGAATACGCATTACTTATGCCCAGATAGAAGCTAAATACTGTTAATATTTGGTGTTAAACATAACATTGACCAGAGTGACATCATAACATGGATCATAAGGAGTAGTATCAGTAGTAATTCTGGTAAATTACCCAGGAAGCGCTGTGAAATAACTGAAATTCCTACGGCCTTGCTTGAAGATATTGTGCGATTCATTTGCGAAGTTATCCTTTAAATGGTACATGCATGCTACGGTGACATAAAGTTAATTTTCTGTATGTCAGTTACACCGGTTTGTTTAAATGAAGTACAATAGAATTAGCTTAAAATGTCTATCAATGTGAAATTAATAATCAGATAACTTTGTAATTGTTATCGCACATATCTCAGAGTAAGCAGCGAGAAACACCAAACAACGGGGTCTGATCTCTATGCCTGGTCACTACAGTCCTTAACAATGGTATTCCCTCATTGGTATTTATAATTTTAGGATAAGCATTACTTTCAAAAGTCGTCTGCATGATGGATAGGGTTAACCCCTTTCAAATACATTAATATTTGCCCTTTAAAACATAATTATTGAATAAGGTTGAGAGTATGATAGCTAACATTTATAGGTTATTGGCTTGAGAATAGTGTGCGATTCATGTGTTACATAGTGACATTCAAAGTGATTTTAAATGGTTAGCCCATAACTAGAGGATTTAAATCGACCAAATAATCACAAACAACAACGAGCATGTTTGTCTGTGGTGCAGTAGATTGCAGGTTCAATCCCAGCTCAGGTCATGCCGAATACCTTTACAAATGGGTAATGGCAAACTTTCTTTGACATTCAGTGTTGTGAAGTGAGCATTACGACCGACTCGCTGGTGTCTGTTAAATGGACCAGTAATACTGGTAAATGATATTCCCCCATGTATTTGGTTTCAAAGTCGTCTGCTGCCTTATTTTTGTTATTTCATAAACCTGGGGTTCTACAAGTCGGTGAATCTACTCGGAAGAAAAAGTGTCAATTTACAGATCTAACAAAAGTCTAGTAGGTAGGTACATTACAATAATAAACTAGAACTATCACTGAATGTGATTAATACCCCGAAAGCCGCCCTGATCGGAAATGGTAGTAGCTTGTCATATTTAGGTGTCATTTAGAAATGGCACTTACATATATATGTCAACAATGTTATGGATCGGGTTATTATTGTTTTATTCATTTTTGGACTGTCTTGGTTAAAACTAGAAAATATAGCTTTTTTTAATTGTGTTTAATGGCAATCAATTTTGTTTTATTAAAACCCATTGGGTAATTGAGTAGTTATACTGAGGACGAGAAAAAGTAATTAAGGGCAATAACTCTGTAATAAACTCTGACTTATGGTTCTCATACAATGCGTATGTCCAATGTCGTTTTCATCGAATCAGATGAAAATTCATTTTCTTCCTTATGTTGAGTGACATCTAGAGGATATATACATGTACTGCAATAGTCCAAAGCTACCAAGAACGTCAACCTACGTACAAATCCACCTTGTGTATCCATACTACATCTCAAGATCAGACGTCAGACAACTGCATGGTAAACTAGGATAGGTTCGCTAATGTTGGTCACCAAAATGTCATGGATTTTCGTGACTGATAAAAATGACATTTTAAATACTGTGGTAAATGGAGAAATGCTCAGCATCAGCAATTTCCTTTTACAATAATGTTTTCAACTCTATTCAATTGGCATTTTCAAAAGGCTGTCCATATTCTTACCCAGATGTTTTAAGGTTGTATTCCACAGATATGTTGTCATTGTGGGAAAAGTTTTTAAAGTAGAATGATTATCTTGTGACCATTTTGTTTCAAAATAACTTCATTTCAAAAGCTAGTGGAAGCTCTTAACGTTTCAAATGTCGATAAATTCGAGTCATGTGGACGTATGGTACCTTCCTTTCTTATTTAAATAATATCATTAAGACGAGATACTTATGTACTTTCAGTTTGGCTTGGATGATTAAACACCCAACAATGCTACCCAAACCTGGTATTGTACCCGCTTTGTATTCACCAATTCAACGAAGATCAAACGTCCGAAGTACAGTAACCTACATGATAAACCGATGCATTCCCAGGACAATTAAAAACAAGAAGAAATAACGAGATTAATAACATTAGTCAGCAATATTATCCATCTGGAAAAAAATCTGAAATTCGAGGAAGTGGGTACTAGTGTATCTAATGATAATATAGAATTGACAATATGATTTATTAGATTATGGGATCTGAGATCAGATATCATGTTAAAAAATATCAAAATGAAAGCGATAGTAAGGTCTAGTTTTTGTGACCCGTCCTTTGCAGATGATATTTCACTTTTTACGTAGAGTAGTAAATCCTTACAAGATATGATCAACATGTGACATCAGTATTCTTGTGTATAGAGATTCCAATATAATCGAACTAAGTGCACCATTGTCACTTTTAACGAACTTAAGTGAGCATTTGCACGCAGATCACGGTCCTGGTTTGTTGGTAACGAAGAAGCTCAAGAGAAAGGCGAGTTCGTCTTCTTAGGCATTCTTTGAAACAAATACAGCAGTTCAACCTCGATAATTAAACATGTTGATAGAGAAATAAGAGGTACCTTTTTCGGTATGATTATAGAGGGATTACATATTATGACTAGTCTAAAAAAAATATAACGCTGTAGTTCTCCCCAGGGCCCTTTTTGGCTGTGAGCTGTTACAGGATCTTTCTGACCGGGATTGTCTGACCTTGGAAAGGTCACATCGACTCTGCCTCAAACAAATTCAGGGACTACAAGAACATCCATTTTTCCTGCTAACATAGTGTTTTTAAAAAGTTGTCCACTGCATAGGTGTCAAAATACGTCTGCACTCATTTGAAAATGTAGTTTATGTCTTATGTATATTGTATCTATTTCTAATGATTTTAATAAATATGTTGAAGGTTCTTGAATGTAATGTTATGTTTAATTCTTGTTATGTTACGATAAATGTTATGTTACGATTAACTCCTTTCCCATATATGTAGAGCTTGTAATTTTCTTATTTCTTAAACCGCAGTCTTTGAATAAATGTCATTGTATGTCGAATGTATACACACTTGTGACACCGGGTGTAACGGTAAACTTCATTTAGCATTGTTAACAAGTGCGTAAACTATTGCCTATTTATTTAAATTCGATTTTTTTATTTGTGTGACGCTCTCCAAAGAGAACAAATATAGTAATATTCTTACTTCTTACTGCTCATCCATTTTTCCTGCTACCACAGTGTTTTCAAAATTCGTCCACTGCATAAGTGTCAAAAAACGTCCGCAATCATTTGCAAATGTTGTTTATGTATATAATGACAATTTCTGTACGTCTCCTATTGATAGCAGATATCAGGTTAAAAAATATCAAGATGAAAGCGATTTCTGTAATATGAAACTCTCCAAAGAGAACGCATATAGTATTTTTCTTATAAATTGCTCATCCATTTTTCCTGCTACCAGTGTTTTCAAAAGTTGTCCACTGCACTATAGGTGTCAATACGTCTGCAATCATTTGTAAATGTCTTATGTATATTGTATCTATTTCTAATGATTTGAATAAATGTGTTGACGGTTCTTAAATATAATTTTATGTTTAATTATTGTTATATTACGTTAAATGATAACTAAACCCCTCTTTCCCATATGTAGAGTGTCATTTCCTTACTTCTTGAACAGCATTCTTGAATAAATGTCATGGTATGTTGAATGTATACAAACTTGTGACACCAGTTGTAACGGTAAACTTCATGCAGCATTGGTAACAAGTGCGTAAACAGTTCCATGCTATCCGTACAATGACTATTTATTTAAATTCGATTTCTTTATTTGTGTGATACGGAACACTGGCCAAAGAGAACACATAACATTCTTCTAATAACTTGCTCATCCATTTTTCCTGCTACCAGTGTTTTCAAAAGTTGTCCGCTGCATAGTTGTCAAAATACATCTGCAATCATTTGTAAATGTAGTTTAATGTCTTATGTATATTGTATCTATTTCTAATGATTTTAATAAATATGTTGACGGTTCTTTAATGTAATTTTATGATTAAGTCTTGTTATGTTACGATAAATGATAATTTGACCCCTATTTCCCATATGTAGAGCTTGTCATTTTCTTATTTAGTGAACAGCAGTCTTTGAATAAATGCCATTGTATGTTGAATGTATACAAACTTGTGACACCGGGTGTAACGGTAAACTTCATTTAGCATTGTTAACAAGTGCGTAAACAGTTCTATGCTATCCATACAATGACCAATTATTTAATTTCGATTTGTTTATTTGTGTGATATGAAACACTCGCCCAAGAGAACAAATATAGTAATCTTCTTACTTCTTACTGCTCATCCATTTTTGCTGCTACCACAGTGTTTTCAAAAGTTGTTCACTGCATAGGTGGCAATACGTCTGCAATCATTTGTAAATGTCTTATGTGTATTGTATCTATTTCTAATGATTTTAATAAATGTGTTGACGGTTCTTAAATATAGTTTTATGTTTAATTCTTGTTATGTTACGTTAAATGATAATTTAACCCCTCTTTCCCATATGTAGAGCATGTCATTTCCTTACTTCTTGAACAGCCGTCTTTGAATTAATGTCATGGTATGTTGAATGTATACACACTTGTGACACCAGGTGTAACGGTAAACTTCATGCAGCATTGTTAACAAGTGCGTAAACAGTTCCATGCTATCCATACAATGACTATTTATTTAATTTCGATTTTTAGCTCTACTTTTGAAAAAACGAGAGCTATTGTCATGACCCTGGCGGCGACGTCCGGTTAAGGGTTTTTGATGGCGGCGGCGTCGTCGTCGTCGTCGTCGTCGTCCGGTTAAGGTTTTTTGTTCAGCTTAGCTTTTTTTCTGTCGAGCGTCTGTGCCGTACGCGGTGCTCTTGTTTATTTGTGTGATATGAAACGCTCTCCAAAGAGAACACATATATAGCATTCTTCTTATAAATTGCTCATCCATTTTTCCTGTTACCAGTGTTTTCAAAAGTTGTCCGCTGCATAGTTGTCAAAATACGTTTGCAATCATTTGTAAATGTAGTTTAATGTCTTATGTATATTGTATCTATTGCTAATGATTTTAATAACTATGTTGACGGTTCTTTAATTTCATTTTATGATTAATTCTTGTTATGTTGCGATAAATGATAATTTGACCCCTCTTTCCCATATGTAGAGCTTGTCATTTTCTTATTTACTGAATAGCAGTCTTTGAATAAATGCCATTGTATGTTGAATGTATACAAACTTGTGACACCGGGTGTAACGGTAAACTTCATTTAGCATTGTTAACAAGTGCGTAAACAGTTCCGTGCTATCCATACAATGACCAATTATTTAATTTCGATTTGTTTATTTGTGTGATATGAAACACTCGCCAAAGAGAAAACATAATAGTAATCTTCTTACAGTGTTTTCAAAAGTCGTCCACTGCATAGGTGTCAAAAAATGTCCGCAATCATTTGTAAATGTAGTTTATGTATACAATGTAAATTTTTGTCAGTCTCCTATTGAAAGCAGATATCATGTTAAAAAATATCAAGATGAAAGCGATTTCTGTAATATGAAACTCGCCAAAGAGAACGCATATAGTATTCTTCTTATAAATTGCTCATCCATTTTTCCTGCTACCAGTGTTTTCAAACGTTGTCCACTGCATAGGTGTCAATACGTCTGCAATCGTTTGTAATATGTCTTATGTATATTGTATCTATTTCTAATGATTTGAATAAATGTGTTGACGGTTCTTCAATTTAATTTTAGGTTTAGTTCTTGTTATATTACGATAAATGATAATTAAACCCCTCTTTCCCATATGTAGAGCTTGTCATTTCCTTATTTCTAGAACAGCAGTCTTTGAATAAATGTTATGTATGTTGAATGTATACAAACGTGTGACACCAGGTTTAACGGTTAGCTTCATTCAACATTGTTAACAAGTGCGTAAACAGTTCCATGCTATCCATACAATGACTCTTTATTTAAATTCGATGTCTTTATGTGTGTGATATGGAACACTGCCTAAAGAGAACAAATATAGCGTTCTTCTTATAAATTGCTCATCCATTTTTACTGCTACTACAGTGTTTTCAAAAGTTGTCCACTGCTTAGGTGTCAAATACGTCTACAATCATTTGTAAATTTAATTAATGTCTTATGTATATTGTATCTATTTCTAATGATAATTTGACCCCTCTTTCCCATATGTAGAGCTGGTAATATTCTTATTTCTTGAACAAGTCTTTGAATAAATGCCATTGTATGTTGAATGCATACAAACTTGTGACACCGGGTGTAACGGTAAACTTCATTCAGCACTGTTAACAAGTGCGTAAACAGTTCCATGCTATCCATACAATGACTCTTTATTTAAATTCGATGTCTATATGTGTGTGATATGGAACACTGCCTAAAGAGAACAAATATAGCATTCTTCTTATAAATTCCTCATCCATTTTTCCTGCTACTACAGTGTTTTCAAAAGTTGTCCACTACTTAGGTGTCAAATACGTCTACAATCATTTGTAAATTTAATTAATGTCTTATGTATATTGTATCTATTTCTAATGATAATTTGACCCCTCTTTCCCATATGTAGAGCTGGTAATATTCTTATTTCTTGAACAAGTCTTTGAATAAATGCCATTGTATGTTGAATGTATACAAACTTGTGACACCGGGTGTAACGGTAAACTTCATTCAGCATTGTTAACAAGTGCGTAAACAGTTCCATGCTATCCATACAATGACTTTTATTTAATTTCGATGTCTTTATGTGTTTGATATAAAGCACTCGCTAAAGAGAAACATATAGCTTTCTTAAGAAGAAATTTAGAATGCTCACTCTCACTTTTTGCAATTATTATGCTTGCTACTTTAGCTTGACTTTTGAAAAAAAACGAGAGCTATTGTCATGACACTGGCGTCGGCGGCGGCGTGGTCGTCCGGTTAAGGTTTTTTGTTATCAGTCGAGCGTCTGGCGGTGCTCTTGTTTTTAGTTTAGTTGATACTGTTCAATTGTAGTTCAAAGCTAATTTACTTGTTTTGCTTGCACTTTAAAGCTCTTCCCCTTTCCACCTCTGCAGAATACATGATTTTTACTCCACATTATAAATATGGTGCAAGTATGAACTTTAATCTATCGAGTGAAATATGTACAGCGCTTTGTTGTGTGAACAGCAGGAATGGTTCAATATGAGCGATTGCTTCTTTTGCGACAATTTCTTGAAAAGAACAACTTTACAATAAAAGTCGAATTGGGGAAAGGTTTAAGAATTTTGTTTTTATGTATGTTCATTGAATCAACTGTTAATGTATATTTGACGTTACATCGAATTTTTTACCAAAGTTACAATTTCTATAGATCCGAATTCAATATGTCGGTTTAATATATATTTATGTATTTCACTAATGTTGTGCGATTCATCAAAATTGATAAATCGTATGGAATGGTTAATATGCGATTTGACTGCACAGGTTTCCAGTCTTTTCATTAAATGCTTTTGTCATAAAATATGTTTATCTGGGTTTTTTTCCCTGGGCCAGTTCATTTGTTAAACATGTATATAGATATGTTTATGGCAATGCAATATAAACTTATATGCCGAAAAATATACTTGAAACTGTAAATATTCTACCAAATGATTTATTGGTTTAAGTTTTCAACAATTTTCAGTCATAATTGAACTGCCTGTTCACACACACTCGCAGTGTTTACTCTGTTTTGGTCTCAATGTTTGAACAGTTCTTCAAAATTATTTGAAATCGGCCAACCAGTTCATGTGTAGTAAAGAGGCGAGTCGCTAGAGACTTATTTACCAATGTTCAAGATATTTCTTGTGATCTAGTACATAATTTAGTATGATTAATGAATACAGTTGAAATCATTGTGAGAAATTGCTCATTGTAACTATTTGACAATTATCCTTCATAGAGATTGCACTGAAATGGCTTCAGTATATATATATCGGTTATTATCATCTTCTTCTTCTACTTCTTCATTTTCTCCTTCTTCTTCTTACTCTTCTTCTTACTCCTCTTCTTGCTCATCTACGTCCTCTTTTTATTTATTTTTTCAATCATTCAATCTTCTTAATCTGTTATCTTCTTCTTCTCTCCTTTCCCTCCCTCTTTTTCTTTTTCTTTCTTTTTCTTTCTTTTTCTTTCTTTTTCTTTCTTCTTCTTCCTACTTATTCCTTCTTCTTCTTCTTCCTTCTTCTTTATACTTTCTTCCTTCTTCTTCTGCCCTCTTCTTTCTTCTTCCTCTTTCTTTTTTCTTCTTCTTCTTTCTTCTTCTTCCTCCTTTCTTATTTCTTGTTCGTTCTTCTTTCTTCTTCTTCTTTCATCTTCTTCCTTTTTTCTTCCCTCTTCATCTTTGTTCTTTTTCTTCCTTTTTTCTTATTTTTCCTTTCTTCCTCTTATCTTCCTCTTTCTTCTTCCCTTTCTTCTTCTTCCTTCTTTTTCTCCTTCTTACTTTCTTCTTCATTCTTCTTTCTTCTTCTTCATTTTCTTCTTTTTCTTCTTCTTCTTACTCCGCTTTCTTGCTCATCTTATTCTCTTATTCTTTTTCAATCATTCAATGTTCTTTTCCTTTTATCTTCTTCTTCTCTCCTCGTTTTTTTTTTCATTCTTCTTCTTCATCTTTCTTCTTATTCCTTATTCCTTCTTTCTTCCTTCCTTCTTCCGTATTTCTTCCTTCTGTTTACTTTCTTCAGTCTTCTTCCTCTTCTTTCTTCTTCCTCTTTCATTTTTCTTCTTCTACTTCTTCTTTCTTGTTCTTCTTCCTTCTTATTTATTGTTATTCTTTCTTCATCTTCCTCATCCTTTCTTCTTCTTTCTTCTTTTTTTTTTTCCTTTCTTATTTCTTCTTTCTTCTTCTTCATTCTTTCTCCTCTCTTCTTCTTATCTTCCTCCTTTCTTCTTCTTCTTTCTTCGTTCCTCTTCTTCCTTCTTCTTCTCCTTCCTGCTTTCTTCTTTCTTCTTCTTCATTCTTCTTCCTTCTTCTTCTCCTTCCTGCTTTCTTCTTTTTTCATCTTTCTTACTTTCTTCTTCCTTCTTTTTTCTTCCATCTTCCTTCTCATTTCTTCCTTCTTCTTCCTTCTTCTTCTCCTACCTGCTTTCTTCTTTCTTCTTCTTTTCTTATTTCTTCTTTCTTCTTCTTCATTCTTCGTTCCTCTTCTTCCTTCTTCTCCTTCCTGCTTTCTTCTTCTTCTTCTTCTTCATTCTTCTTCCTTCTTCATCTTCTTCCTTTCTTCCCTCTTCATCTTTCTTATTTCCTCTTTCTTTTTTTCTATTCCTCTTTCTTCTTTTTTCTTCCATCTTCCTTCTCAATTCTTCCTTCTTCTTCCTTTTCCTACCTGCTTTCTTCTTTCTTCTTCTTTCTTCTTCCTCTTTTTTCTTCCTTCCTTTTTCTAATTTCTTGTTCTTCTACTTCTGCTTTCTTTTTCTTCTTTTTTACTTGTTCTTCCTTTGTTATTCTTCCTTTCATCTTTGTTGTTCATCCTTATTTTAACTTGTTCTTTCTTGTTCTTTTTTGTTACTTCTTGTTATTCCCTTCTCCTTCCTGCTTTCTTCTTTCTTCTTCTTCATTCTTCTTCCTTCTTCTTCTCCTTCCTGCTTTCTTCTTTTTTCATCTTTCTTACTTTCTTCTTCCTTCTTTTTTCTTTTCTTCTTTCTTTTTTCTTCCATCTTCCTTCTCATTTCTTCCTTCTTCTTCCTTCTTCTTCTCCTACCTGCTTTTTTCTTTCTTCTTCTTTTCTTATTTCTTCTTTCTTCTTCTTCATTCTTCGTTCCTCTTTCTTCTTCTTCATTCTTCGTTCCTCTTCTTCCCCTTCCTGCTTTCTTCTTCTTCTTCTTCATTCTTCTTCCTTCTTCATCTTTCTTATTTCTTCTTTCTTTTTTTCTATTCCTCTTTCTTCTTTTTTCTTCCATCTTCCTTCTCAATTCTTCCTTCTTCTTCCTTTTCCTACCTGCTTTCTTCTTTCTTTCTTCTTCCTCTTTTTTCTTCCTTTCTTTTTCTAATTTCTTGTTCTTCTACTTCTGCTTTCTTTTTCTTCTTTTTTACTTGTTCTTCCTTGTTATTCTTTGTTATTCTTCCTTTCATCTTTGTTGTTCATCCTTATTTTGTCTTGTTCTAACTTGTTCTTTCTTGTTCTTTTTTGTTACTTCTTGTTATTCCCTTTCTTGTCCTTCCTTGTCTTGTTTTCCTTTCTTGTTCTAGCTTGTTCTTCTTTCTTGATCTTCCTTGTTGTTCTTTCTTGTTCTTCCTTGTTATCCTTTCTTGTTCTTCCTTGTTATCCTTTCTTGTTCTTCCTTGTTATCCTTTCTTGTTCTTCCTTGTTATCCTTTCTTGTTCTTCCTTGTTATTCTCCCTTGTTCTTCCTTGTTATTTTTTTGTTCTACCTTGTTATTCTTTCTTGTTCTACCTTGTTATTCTTTCTTGTTCTTCCTTGTTATTCTTTCTTGTTCTTCCTTGTTATTTTTTTTGTTCTACCTTGTTATTCTTTCTTGTTCTACCTTGTTATTCCTCTTCCTTGTTATTTATTCTCCCTTGTTATTCTTTCTTGTTCTACCTTGTTATTCTTTCTTGTTCTTGCTTGTTATTCTTCCCTGTTCTTCCTTGTTATTCCTCTTCCTTGTTCTTCCTTATTCTTTTTTGTTCTTGTTCTACCTTGTTCTTGCTTGTTATTCTTCCTTGTTCTTCATTGTTATTTATTCTCCCTTGTTATTTATTCTCCCTTGTTATTCTTTTTTGTTCTACTTTGTTATTCTTTCTTGTTCTCCCTTGTTCTACCTTGTTATTCTTTCTTGTTCTTCCTTGTTATCCTTTCTTGTTCTTCCTTGTTATCCTTTCTTGTTCTTCCGTGTTATCCTTTCTTGTTCTTCCTTGTTATTCTCCCTTGTTCTACCTTGTTATTATTTCTTGTTCTACCTTGTTATTCCTCTTCCTTGTTATTTATTCTCCCTTGTTATTCTTTCTTGTTATTCTCTTCCTTGTTATTCTTTTTTTGTTCTTGTTCTTCCTTGTTATTCTTTTTTGTTCTTGTTCTTCCTTGTTATTTATTCTCCCTTGTTATTCTTTTTTGTTCTTGTTCTTCCTTGTTATTTATTCTCCCTTGTTATTCTTTCTTGTTCTTCCTTGTTATTTATTCTCCCTTGTTATTCTTTCTTGTTCTCCCTTGTTATTTATTCTCCCTTGTTATTCTTTTTTGTTCTACTTTGTTATTCTTTCTTGTTCTCCCTTGTTCTACCTTGTTATTTCTTCCTTGTTATTCTCCCTTGTTCTACCTTGTTTTTCTTTCTTGTTCTTCCTTGTTATTCTTTCTTGTTCTTCCTTGTTATCCTTTCTTGTTCTTCCTTGTTATTCTCCCTTGTTCTACCTTGTTATTCTTTCTTGTTCTACCTTGTTGTTCCTCTTCCTTGTTATTTATTCTCCCTTGTTATTCTTTCTTGTTCTACCTTGTTATTCTCTTCCTTGTTATTCTTTTTTGTTCTTGTTCTTCCTTGTTATTCTTTTTTGTTCTTGTTCTTCCTTGTTATTTATTCTCCCTTGTTATTCTTTTTTGTTCTACTTTGTTATTCTTTCTTGTTCTCCCTTGTTCTACCTTGTTCTTCCTTGTTATTTCTTCCTTGTTATTCTCCCTTGTTCTACCTTGTTATTCTTTCTTGTTCTTCCTTGTTATTCATCTTCCTTGTTATTTATTCTCCCTTGTTTTTCCTTGTTATTCCTTTTTGTTCTACCTTGGTATTTCTTCCTTGTTATCCTTTCTTGTTCTTCCTTGTTATTCTCCCTTGTTCTACCTTGTTATTCTTTCTTGTTCTACCTTGTTATTCCTCTTCCTTGTTATTTATTCTCCCTTGTTATTCTTTCTTGTTCTACCTTGTTATTCTTTATTGTTATTCTCTTCCTTGTTATTCTTTTTTGTTCTTGTTCTTCCTTGTTATTTATTCTCCCTTGTTATTCTTTTTTGTTCTACTTTGTTATTCTTTCTTGTTCTCCCTTGTTCTACCTTGTTTTTCCTTGTTATTTCTTCCTTGTTATTCTCCCTTGTTCTACCTTGTTATTCTTTCTTGTTCTTCCTTGTTATTCTTTCTTGTTCTACCTTGTTATTCTTTCTTGTTCTTCCTTGTTATTCATCTTCCTTGTTATTTATTCTCCCTTGTTTTTCCTTGTTATTCCTTTTTGTTCTACCTTGGTATTTCTTCCTTGTTATCCTTTCTTGTTATTCCTTGTTATTCTTTCTTGTTCTTCTTTGTTCTTCCTTGTTATTATTCCTCGTTATTATTCCTTGTTATTCTTTCTTGTATTATACCCACGATTAACCCTAACCCTAACCCAGTGGTTGGTCGGTCGATCAGTCGGTTGGTCCGTTGCGATTTTCTTTGTCCAGAGTATAACTTTAAAACTAATTGTTGGAATTTAATAAAACTTCATAGGATGATACAACACATTGAGAGAAAGTGCGGTGTACATAACTCTATTTTACCTAAATACAGAGTTATTGCCCTTTGTTATTTTTTCTTGTCCGGAGAATTACTTAATAACTAATAGATGGAATCTAATAAAACTACATACAATGATACAACACATTGAGATGAAGTGCGGTGTACAGGAACCATAACTATATTTTACCTAAATTCAGACTTTTTGCCCTTTGTTACTTTTTCTTTTTAGTAGTCTTGTCCGTAGCATAACTTTAAAACTAATTGTTGGAATTTAATACAACTTCAAACGATGATACAACACATTGAGAGTATTTACCTAAATACAGAGTTATTGCCCTTTGTTACTTTTTCTTGTCCGGAGAATTACTTAATTATGGAATCTAATAAAACTACAATTACAGATTTGTAACCATAACTCTATTTTACCTAAATACAGAGTTATTGCCCTTTGTTATATTTTCTTGTTCGTAGAATAATTTTCATCGCCCTTTCTTTTTTCGTGTCCGGAGATAATCTTTAAAACTATAAGTTGGAATTTAAGGTGGGGTTTCAAGGTGGGGTTTCTTAATATTCCACTACCTTACCTATCGGGGCGACGTTCGGGGGTATTAATCACATTCAGTGATAGTTCTTTTTTGTTCTACCTTGTTATTCTTCCTTGTTTTTCTTTCTTGTTCTTCCGTGTTATTCTTCCTTGTTCTTCTTTCAAAATGCATTTGCATGTAATAAAGGGTTACTTATTAACCATGCATCGAACATGGGTGCTTAACGGTTTTTAGCTGATATTTTGCTATAGTAGCTGATTTTCGAAACGACGCATCATTTTGAGACTGTAATCTAGACAGGCGTTTTACGATATCGGCATTGAATTACTTCACATCTGTCTTTTTACATCAGCTCTCAGTTTCTGAACACCATCTCGACTTCATATAGATGTATTGGTGGTTGCAGATCGTACATAATGTCAATGAAAGTGGATGATTTGTGGAATATTTTGTTAAAAATGAAATGACTGTTGCCAGCTAATACCCATGTTGATCATCTCGTACCGCCAATAGTTCCTGTCTAACAATCAAAATGCGGTAACTTGTTGACATATGAAGCCGAAAATCGATTTGATCATCACTAACCCAAAAGAAATAACTCGAAAGAAATTTTATGTTAAAATATATGAATTACATGATTAATAATTAAAATGTATTTCTACGCTTTCAACATACTTGATCGCGCGTAAAGTTCATTGGTAAATATTGTAAATCGAATGGAGTAAAGGTAGCTTTTCGATTCCGACTCGAAAAAAAAATCAGATAAATGAGTCCCAATGATAACATATATAATAAAATAAATAGTTGACAAAATATATAACATACGGTAAATGTGCAAGTGAGCCTAGGCGTCGGAATTTCCAAAAATCCTTTCGAATAAAATGTATTTTCAGCGGTAACGTTAATCAGGAATCTAAGTACTAGAGTATTTCATTTTAGATTCCTGTGTAAATACATCAAATTCTCAACCAAAATTAACCTGAACAACCCCAGCAGACGGAATAAGATAGTCAAGTCCCAGTTATAAAACAAATGATTTAAATGACATTTGTTTTTTATCAAGATAAACTCGTGTATCGGTTTATAATTATGTTATAAATAAAATCCTCCTAATAGAAGTGGCCGCGTAACGTAGCGGTTAACATGTTCGGCCGTGAAGCGGGAGACTAGAGTTCGATTCTCGTTTTGGGCAGATACTTTTTTTTTATAAGAAAAATATAATATTTTTTGTCTTTTAAATTGCCGATATCAGTGGTGCAATTGTCATTTAACACCGCTGCAATAAACTCTTTCACAATGTTGGGATTTAAAATGAATTCAAAAGCAATGCATTTAAAACTATTCACCTATGCGTTGTGAAACACTAAGAAATGATTAAATCGTGTGTATGTTTTACTTCGCTTTTAACAATATTTCAGTCATTGCACGCTGAAGAAAATGTAGATATCACAGGATTTTACTTCTGCTTTGAAAGTAAAATTGGACTCTCAATATAATTATCATTGATAGGTTATTGTGATTTTGATATGAAATGTATGTGTTAATTGCATTAAAAAAAACACGGCTAAAAATCCATTGTAAACCAGGTGTGCTAATCAGAAACTACCCAGATAGCAGATGCGCATGTGTATGCCAACTTTTAGTATATCGATAGACCATCATACTGTGTGTACAGTATTTTGCTTTACTCCTTTATCATTTAATATATGGATATAAAGTGCTAACTAACAAAGTGCTAGTGTAAAGTGTTCAAGTTAGACTTTTGGGATCGGTAAATCCATGTCCAAATGTTATCTGCAGTTAGCCCCTTGCTGTGAGCACTTTCAGTGCTTTGATTTCTACAAGTGTTTTCAAAACCGACACTCAAATTAGGTAAACATTTAAAGGATAATATAAGTGATTGGAAGAACTAATTAATTACCAAATTACATTACTTTACAATGAAATAATAATCTCATTATAAAAGATATACTTTAATTAATTTGAGTCTCAACCATTTCATTTACGTTTCCCTACATACAACAAACGATGCAACAATAAAGAAAACCTCAACAAATGAAACCTTGAGTTTTAAATAGTTTAAAACGTTCTGCTAAAGGTAGAAATTGCTACGGGCCTATATAACATGCAGACGGACAGGACAGTAAAGGCTTTTGCACTGGTTCGCCTGAGTCTTCACTGTGCGCAGATGCATTCAGACCGGAAATCGCTAGATGCGGCTCGTATACACACACAAGTACGAATGATGTTTTGTTTTTTCTCTTTTCTTAACTACCGCCTCGTGTCGTGTCGTGTCCGCCTCGGGTCCAGAAGGTCGCGGGTTCGAAATTGTTGAAATTTGCGTAAAGCTCCTTTCAAAACAAAACTCATCTCTACAGCTTTCTTATATCCCAGATGGAAGGTTATTATATTACTGATGATATTATTGTCTGTCTATTTGTTTATTCACAGAAACATATAATATTATTGTCTGTCTAATTGTTTATTCACATAATCATATTTGTCACATCACGGTTTTTATAAAGATCCGCTTGTGCCTATTAGAGCTGGACAGACAACATCCTGAAAAATACGGATTTTGAAAATGATAGTACTTCTGTAATGACCATGTTTGGCTTCAGTTTAAAACTGACAAGTTGTGAAATCGTGGTTGGAAAAAAACATCTGATCAAATTCGCAATTTCTACATTTCGTACAGACGTCGCGCAAGCTAACCCGGCATATTAAAGACCTGAAAAATCTCCACAAAAGATACCTTAATTGTTAAATAAAGTTGAAAACATTGTGGCCAAAGGAGAAATTGCTTATCATGAGCAATTTCCCCTTTGGCCACAATGCTTTCAAAAGTTGTCTGCTGCTATTACGTCAAAATGCGTCTGCAGGTGGAACAGGGTTAAAACGGCGAAGAGAACATATAACAGCAAACACCAAATTTGATCAAAAGCTTAATGTATCATCTTTAGAAGAAGAAATAAAACGGTATGTAACAGGTTTGCATTTTCTCAATAAGAGATACTAAAGCATGAAGAAAATGGTTGTTCTGATGATATAACTGTACCTTTTAAAATGTTATTGATCAATCGCATGTTACTGGGCTGTAAATATACATCACGATCCTTTAACTCTTGGAGTATAATACTCCTTAGTACAGATATCTGCTTTGAAAACAAGTTGAAAAGGGAAACAAACAAATGCGCGGTGCTCCAGGAAACCATCGTTAGCGTAATTATCACATGTGTGAACAAATGCCAGACTACGCATTTATGCTAAGGATCAGAATGGATACTGCATGTACAATGCGTTTGTTCAGTAATAAGAGCCTCTGGTCTTTTATACAAATTTACATATGCATAATAAGTTCATATGCGTCATCTCACAATGAATGGATTCAAATATAAAAAAGGCTCTGTATGCGAGTATAAGCAACACACATTTATTAAACCAACCCTATCATATGCGTCATATGACAGTGAAGGGATTCAAATATAAAAAAGATTATGTATGCGATTATAAGCAACACACATTTATTAAACCAACCCTATCATATGCGTCATATCACAGTGAAGGGAATCAAATATAGGAAAGGTTCTGTATGCGATTATAAGCAACACACATTTCCAGGTAAGAATGTAATGCGGAGTCCTTGTGCGACTAAGACAGGATATATATATAAGTTAGGTAAACAAAACTTGTTAAAGACGGCGTTAAATACAAATGTTTCAAAAAGTCGTCTACTGCATATTTCTTGCATGTGGGTTAGGGCTACATTGTAATAGTTCAGCACTTGTGTTGCGTGATGTTTTCAAACTATGGCTGCTGTATAAGTATATAAATATGTGTGTTTTTAGGGCAGGATTAAGTGATATGCGGTCATTATGTCATTTCATTTTCAAAAAACAATTAAAGTATGCTTACTATTTGGTCAAAATTTAGTTACATCTATGTATCTGTAATGTCTTTCATTCAGATGAATTTAAATATTTTGGCAGCTTTAAATCAGACATCCTCGACTGAAATGAAAATTCCATGGATCGTGGTAGTGAAAATCTGTCTGTAACTCTGGAAGGTTATCAGTTACAAAAAGAAAATGAAAATGATATTTGAAACATAACATGATCTGTGCCCCCTAGTCCGTTATACATGTATGTAAAAGAAACGCGTTAATAATTAATTTCAAATTACCGTATACACAAATGATACTTAAACGGCAAGAAACGTTATTCGTTGATTTTCATAATAATGCTCATCTTGTGCTGAGCATTCTTTATCCTTTAAAAATGTATAGATGTATGGCATTTTAGAATAATTTCGTCATGTGTTATATATATAATGCCCAATTAAAGACTGTGCTGAGAGTTATCTTAGCACATGAATAAATATCAATACATATCATGTAAATGTAACTTCTATAAATATCTTTTAAATCTCTTTTCATGAAATACGATTTAAATTTATGTTCAAGAAATATCATTTAAACCATATTTCAATGAATATAATTTAAATCTTATTGCAATATTTATCATTTCAATTAATACCATTTAAGTTACAGCTAATGATTATTAAAGGTTATATAACTTTTATTTATACAGCAAAGAATACATTTTAATGATTCTTTAACTCTTGGAGTATAATACTCATTATTACAGATATCTGCTTTGAAAACAAGTTGAGAAAGGAAACAATTAATTGAGCGGTGCTCCAGGAAAGCCAACCTTAGCTTAATTATCACATGTGTGAACAAATGCCAGACTACGCATTCATGCTAAGGATCCGAATGGAAATTGCTTTACAATACAATATAATATATGTATTAAGTAATTGAGGCTTCCGGCCCATTCTACAAATGTACATATACATAATAATTTCATTACAGTGAAGAGATTCAAATATAGGAAAGGTTTTGTATGCGATTGTATGCAGCACACATCTTTTAAAGCATCCTGACAACATTATGAAGAATATATTTCTTAAAACCCTCTGACTAATTGACGAACCGTGTGGATCCAGATCAGACTGATTAAGATCTTCACTGATCGCAAATTGCTTACGGTTGGTATTCGCAGAGCGCCGTCCAATTGTGTATAGTATTGCCTGTGTAATTGTAATGACATGTATAAATCGCGGGGCCGTGAATTCAAACTCCGGCCAGGCCATTGATTTTTGTTGGTGACGAAAATCATTATTCTTCTTTCACAATTGGACTAAAATAAATATATGAGCCGTCTCGCGAGAAAACCGACATAATAGCCTCTGCGTAATGTATCGACCCAGATCAGCCTAAGTAGTCCGCGCAGACTAATCCGGGCCGACACATTCCGTCTCCGGGGAATAGCGGTATAGAGTTATGATTCCTGAAACAGAAAATCCACAGGAGGCGAAAAGTTTCTATCTGGGTAAGCCTGCGCGGCATGCTTTTAGGCTAATCATGGTCGATAACTTACGCAGAGTCCACAATGTTGGTTTTCTCGCGGGACGGCTCATATATCGGAAGGTAGCAAACTTCCTGGGGAAAATGTAGTACGGAGTACTGGTGCGAAAAAGACGGGATACACATGTATATGCTAACTGAGCAAAAACCAGTCGAAGACGGCTTTAAACACCAAGGGATACAGTTAAGTCACAATGTTTAAACCGATCAACTCTCAATTACGTTTAAGTTTAGCCCAGATAACCTTGTTTACTCTAGTGTTATGGCCCCTCCTTCCACACATTCAAACGCTTGGTGGACCTACGCCTCCGCAGCAAACGACTTTGGAATACATTGCGACAAAACGAGAAATTGATCATATTAAGCAATTTTACATTTTGCCACACTATTTTCAACTCTATTCAATATTTATACTTTTACTTATAGAGATGTTCCATATTTTTGGTTACATGTTTTCAAAGTCGACTGCTGCATATTTGCTGTATGCGGGAAAGGGGCTACATTCTGATAGTACATTATTTTGTTCCATAATGTTTACAAACTCTGGTTGCTATAGAGGTATATAAATATGTCTGTTTCTAGGGCAGGATTATTAATATGCGGTTATTAAGTCTTTTCAGATACAGAAAACAATTAAATTATACTTACCATATGTTAAAAATCAATATATCTGTAGTGTCTTTCATCTAGATGAATTTAAACATTTTGGCAGATTTGAATCAGGAATCCTCGACTGAAATGAAAAGACCATGGATCTTGATAGTGAAAACCTGTCTGTAACTCAGCAAGGTTACCAGTTACAAAATGAACAAGATATTTGAAACATAACGTCATCTCTGCTGCTATCGACAGCACCATAGTCCATTATACATGTATATGAAATAAAAGCGATTATAATTAATTTCAAATTACTGTATACTCAAATAATTCTTAAACGGCAAAAACGTTATTTGTTGATTTAAATGGTATTGTTCACCTTGTGCTCAGCAGCTTTCTCTATCCTTTATCAATATATAAATAAATATGGCAGTGTAGCAACAGTTAATCATGAGTTATAATGACCAATTAAAGAATGCACTGAGAGTTATTTTAACACATGAATAATATCTTTTCAATCTATTTACAATAAATATAATTTAAATATAGTTTTAAGAAATATCATTTTAATCTTATTTCAATGAAAATAGTTCAAATATTATTGCAATGAATATCATTTAGATATAATTTCAATTTATACTATTTAAGTCACAGGTAATGATCATTAGATGTTTTATAAGTTTATTTATACGTCGAAAGAATGAATCTTAAAATTTCGAGCAAGTGTTATGCCTCTGTAAAATTCTTTTTTTTTTAAATAATGAATTTATTATGAAAAAATGAAGAAAATAAACACAATTCAACTGCAGTTTACCAATTCTTCACATTCATGCTTTCAATTTTGCAGTTTTTCTATTTCTTCTCTCTTTTAAAACTTTCCGTAGAATCTCTAGCAAACGACTACGAAACGGTGTAAGCAACATGAAAACGAATCACTGTAATTCAAAGTAAGTTGTTTTCATACGCATTGAAACAAAGAGACAAAAGGAGAAATTTATTATTTCTAGCGCGTTCTACTCTTGCCACCTTGTTTCAAAGGCTGTCTGCTGCAAAATGATCACAATATGTTTGCATATGGGCAATTGTTTTAAAACTGTTAACATGAAAACAGCGTTGACCCTTCTAAAGCGGAAGTCTCTCAGAAATGATGTTGAAAAGGATGAACTATTCAAAATCAGCAATTTCTCATTGTCCCGCGATGATTACAACTCAATTTCAAAATTATTCTTCCTAAAAAAGTACAATTCAATAAAGCTTTCAAATATCACATATGAGCTGTCCCGCGAGAAAACCAACAGTATGGCCTCTGCGTGATGTTTCGACCCACATCAGCCTGCGCAGTCCGCGCAGACTGATCCGGGTCGATACATTCCGTCTCATGTGGATAGAGGTATAGCGTAACGATTCCTGAAACAGAAAATCTACAGGAGGTGAAAAGTGTACATTCGGGTAAGCCTGCGTGACATATTTAAGCTGATCCGAGTCGATACTTTACGCAGAGTCCACAATGTTGGTTTTCTCCTGGGACGGCTCATATGTTGATTTCTACAGATGTTGTCAAATTGCAAAAATCTACTCATATATTGACCCTTAACCATTCGCCGCACTCTCCAAATCTGCAACAGACGACTTTGAAAACATGTTTAAAAAAATCTGGAAAATGTCTATAAATCAATAAAAGTCTTCTCATTGAAAAGAGTTGAAAACAATGTGTCAAAAAGAGAAACCGCTCACTATGAGCAATTCCTTCTTTGGTCATTGTTTTCAAAAGTCGATTACTGCTTTGGGGCTTTAGAAAGCATGTGTACGTTGGAAAGGGTTAAACAATAATTTACATTTGGATTAAAAATGTAATAACGAACTTACATATTACAATAAAATCTCATTGATTTCCAGTCTTCTCTCACAGATTTTAGATACCATGCTTTCCACACCTTGTAATTTTCCAAAGTTCGGCACAAATCTGAAATAAAAAGTGTTTGTGTCTTTTACAGAGGTCTAGATAAATGACAAACGTGATGTTCTATAATCATTGTTTGACATTCAAACCTTAATTTGTGGGTACTCAAACGAATATTCTTCATTACACTGTTCGTTGGAGTAACCTCAATATGGGGTTAGATTGGGAAACATTTTACTCCACCTTATCTCGACCTCTATAAAATACATATCGAGGGCTTGGCGTGAAACAGTTGTAACTTAAAACCTATTTTGAAAACCCTGGTCTAGGGGCAATTTCGACCCTTAAAATGTAAACAATGCAAATTTAGGTGCCATTGCTCAGAACGAGCAATGGCACCTAAATTTCCATTGTTTACCAAGAAAAATGATTTAACGCTTATAAAGACTTTATGGCGAGGTGATTAGCCTTGGTAAAAAAATACCAATTTCAGTTACAACCGTTTTCACGCCAAGCCCTCCATATATAGAAAATGTACATGATTTATATCTTAGGTGCGTCAGCTTTTAGCTTAAGTGTTAGAGGTTTAACGCCGTTTTCAACATCAGTCATATCACGACGGGCAGGTCACATATCCACGTGTTCTCTGGATCGCTCACACCAGTACTCCACGCGGCAGTTTTTCCAAGCAACTGTCTGCTTTTCCACATAGATTGTTATTGGCCAATTGGTGAAAGTTAGAAAAAATATTTTTCTAAAAACTTTATTTATTTCCTTTAGATAATGTATCTGGACGTATCAGTCATTCAGAAGAGCTTCGTCAACTTGTCAATAAAGTTAACGAAATTGACGAAAAAAATATTTTTCTAAAAACTTAATTTATTTTCTTAGCAAATTAGGCCCTATTTCATGTTTCATGGCGATCAGTCAATCAGAACAGCTTCGCCAAGTTCGTCAATTCGTCAACTCGTCAATTTAGTTGACGAAATTGACGAAAAAAATATATTTCTAAAAACTTTATTTCTTTCCTTTAGATAATATATCTGGACGTAATTGATGCAAAATAGGCCCTACTTCATGTTTCATGGCGATTAGTCAATCATAAGAGCTTCGTCAAATCGTCAACTTGTCAATAATGTTGACGAAAAAATTATTTTTCTAAAAACTTTATTTCTTTCCTTTAGATAAGTATCTGGACGTATTGAATGCAAATTAGGCCCTATTTCAAAAGTCATGGCCATCAGTCATTCAGAAGTGCTTCTTCAAGTTCGTCAATTCGTCAACTCGTCAATTTTGTTGACGAAATTGACGAAAAAAGTAGTTTTCTGAAAAACTTTATTTCTTTCCTTTAGATAAGTATCTGGACGTATTGAATACAAATTAGCCCCTATTTCATGTTTCATGGATTAGGAACACGTGTACTAAGTGTCAAGTCTCTATCACTTGTCGTTTATGAGTTATACAAGTCCGAAAAATCGACCAATCAGAAACGAGTATTCGATCATGCGCTAATACACTTGAGAAAGTAGTACTACTTGATTAGGAACACATGTACTAAGTTTCAAGTCTCGATCACTTGTCGTTTTTGAGTTATTCAAGTCCGAAAAATCGACCAATCAGAAACAAGTATTCGGTCATGCGCTAATACACTTGAAAAAGTAGTACTACTTGATTAGAAACACATGTACAAAGTTTCAAGTCTCTATCACCAGTCGTTTTTGAGTTATAACAATCCAAAAAATCGACCAATCAGAAGCGAGTATTCGGTCATGCGCAAATACACATGAGAAAGTAGTATCACTTGATTTGGAACACTTGCACTAAGTTTAAAGTCTCTATCACTTTTCGTTATCGAGTTATACAAGCTCAAATCACCCAATTATTAAAATATTGAAAAAGGGGGGATAACTTCGCAACAAAGTGGCCCAGAGTTATAATTATTCACATTGCCATCTATCTATGTTCCAAGTTTCAATATTATCTGACCATTCGTTCACAATATATCGCTCGGACAAAAATTGATTAAAATATTGAAAAAGGGGAGATATTTTTGCAACAAAGTGGCGCAGAGTTATGATTCTTGCATCTTGCACAACTTCACATTGCCATCTTTCTATGTCACGAGATATCGCTCGGACAAAAATTTGAATAGGAGTAAGAGAGAAAGAGAGAGAGAGAGAGATAATTCAAAAAAAATAAAAGTAATATTTAATGTCAGTATATGAGATGATCCGTAGCTGAACTAAATGCATTTGTTGATAATAGTTTCCCACCAAAGAAACGCTTGACCGAAACGAACAGAAAAGCTTTCATATGGAAGCGGGTGCAAAACACGTGCAGAAATGTACCCACATCAACATATCTCAACAATTAATATATACATACAATATTACAAAAGCACCAAAACAAACATGACATCATATAATACTGACAGTATTTATTTAACCCGGTACAAAGTACTTGTAACTATTCCATACGTTATGTAGAAATAGTACCACATGTTTGTAAAACATATCATAATTTTTAAGCAGTACGCTGTTCAAGCTCGGATTCCAACTGAATAGAGCTTCAACATACTCCTTACTATTCAAAGAATGTAGCATATTGAAAGTACTACTACCAAATTTGACAAAAGTTATTTGTTGAAAGGAATACATAAAAACAGTTACTGTAATCAGAATATGCTCAGTCAAACTTGTTTTAATATCACTATTTATACACCGTGAGCAATGGGAGAAATCAGTGCATGCCGTGTATGCAATTATTTGGGCGATAGAAAAACAAGCACGTAGCATATTCGGATTACGTTTAGCGTAGTCCCACACTGGATTAGCAGAGAACTGATACTGTAGTTTTCTGTATAAGACTAACTGTCCCGAAGACGTTCTAACATTCCATTCTTCTATATAGTAGTTACGAACCTTTGTATTAATACAATGTTTCCAAAAATATCTCCTAGGAAAATCGCCATATGGTAAATAGTCTTCCAAGCTATTGTAAATATTATATTTATGTAGCAGAGAAGCAACATCGGAAATAAACCCGAAATCGGACGACACATTCTTAAACAAACTAAGACGTAATAAAAACAAACGTTTGGCTGTGCAGTCCCTTTCTAATCGACACACTATGCAGAAAGCTATTAGTTAGAACCTGTGTATGAAGAGATTCAACTGAAGAAGAATATGCTGTGATGTTTGTCAACGTATTATTTCTTGAAATACATCAGGGCTCATTTTCATGCATTGTTTGCTTTACGGGTCTGTTCACCATTTCGTGTGTATGTGATAATTCCATACGTGAGTGCGCCTCAAAATATTTTTTTCCAATGCAGAATGTCATCAACTAGAACCTGTATATGTCGAAGTCCAAAATCATGACCGATTTTCATATAATATATTCAGTTATCTTCCTTTCACCAGTATAAGTGTATATATATGATAATTTCATGCGTGGACTAGCCCCAGAATACATTTACATCTTACAGAAAGCCATCTCAACTAAAACCTAGGTACATGTATTTATCTTTTCAACTGAACAAGAATGTGCTGTGATGTTTGTCAACATTTATTTTGGTGCATTTTATACGTTGCAAACATCAGAGCTCATTGTATGTTATCCATATGGTGAAATTCAAATGACAACCAATTGACGAACTTGATGAAGCTCTTTTGAATACGTTCAGTTTCTAAAAAACAGAAAAAAAGTTTTTAGAAAAATAATTTTTTCGTCAATTCGTCAACAAAATTGACGTGTTGACGAATTAACGAACTTGATGTAGCTCTTCTGAATGACTGATGGCCAGGATATTTGAAATAAGGTCTAATTTGCATTCAAAACGTTCGGATTCAGTATCTGAAAGACAGAAATAAAGTTTATAGAAAAATATTTTGTTCGTCAATTCGTCAACAAAATTGACGTGTTGACGAATTGACGAGCTTTACGTAGTAGCCCTTCTGAATGACTGATGGACATGAAATGTAAAAAGGGTTTAATTTGCATTCAGTACGTCCAGATACATTATCTTAAAGACAGAACTAAAGTTTTTTGACAAATATTTTTTCATCAATTCGTCAACAGAATTGACGTGTTGACGAATTGACGAACTTGACAAAGCTCTTCTGAATGACTGATGGCCGTGACATTTGATATAGGACCTAATTTGCATTCAATACGTCCAGATACATTATCTATAGGAAAGAAATAAAGTTTTTAGAAAAAATATTTTTTTCGTCAATTTTGTCAACTAAATTGACGAGTTGACGAACTTGACGAAGCTCTTCTGATTGACTGATCGCCATGAAACATAAAATAGGGCCTAATTTGCATTCAATACGTCCAGATACATTATCTAAAGGAAAGAAATAACGTTTTTAGAAACATTATATTTTTTTCGTCAATTTCGTCAACAAAATTGACGAGTTGACGAACTTGACGAAGCTCTCCTGATTGACTGATCGCCATGAAACATGGAATAGGGCCTAATTTGCATTCAATACGTCCAGATGCATTATCTAAAAGAAAGAAATACAGTTTTTAGAAAAAATGTCACAGTTCGTCACTCGTCAATTCGTCACTCGTCAACCTAACTTCACGGACCTTAAAAAATGTCACAGTTCGTCACTCGTCAATTCGTCACTCGTCAACCTAACTTCACGGACCTAGAAAAGTTTTATTTACAAGTCACTTTTCACATAATATTTTATTACAATCCATAAGAGCCGAGTGTTTTGCGAAAACATTGCCGAAATTTAACCATCACATTGTATCCTCCATTTTAAAAAATGTTGTTGTTGTTGATGATGTTGGTTTTTATTTTAAATATGCTTAGAATTGGTCCAACGCGCAATATAAAGTCACAGGTAATTTTGTGTTTATTCTTTTGTCATTATATTTATTGTTCATCTTGTTCATAGAATATCTATTTAATTGAAGATACATTTAAAAAAGATTTAAAAACTTACTTCTAATGGTTATGGCCGGACACCACTTCCCTTAAAACTTTGCGTATGTCTTCTTTACAGAGAAAACATCCGATCCATCCTCTTCAACTGCCAATTCACTTACGATCGACCATGATCGTTCTTTTGGCCAGTAAACCAACATTGTAATGGCTGACATAGTTTTAAAAAATCCGCCGTAAGAACTAACAAACACTTGGGTATTCAGCACTTCCGTTAATTTTCGTGTTGATATTTGATTGGTTGGTATAAATGAACTTGGGGTTAGGTTAAGCTGTCTTTGTCTGTGCTCTAATGAGCAATATCGAAGCTTTATTCTGTACATAGTGTGCAGTAATTCGTTTAAATCTACTTAAATATTCAAAATTGAACCGGAAAAGAAAAAGAGCTGATATCCAGTACTTAAATGCTGATGATCGTTACAAGACCTACCTAGAACAACGAGATGGTGACTTCAATATTGTTTGAAATCGGAAAGCGTCATTGGTATAACAAATTCGTCGATGGTTCCTTAGTCGTCTAATAACATGTAAATATCATTTTATTTGTCCGATGCCCATCAACAATTTGCTTTTATTATGGCACCCCTTGTGGGGAGATATATCGTTTTTTCACCATCTGCATCACTGGTAAGGTCAGATTGTTTAGAACTCGCAAAGATAGTTAGGACTGTTACAGATAATCACTTGTTTAATGAGTTAGAACTGTAAGCTCTGAAATACATGAAAATGTATGTATCACTTCTTATCTTAAAAAAATTGCTCAGGTGTTTAGTATTTTATATGTTTTGAATTAGTATGGCAATTAATCCGCTATTGTAATGTATTGCTTTTAGATTTGATTGTACTCGTTAATATAGCCATTCACAACAACACCATGTCACTACAAAAAAAAGTTATTGTTTCATTTCTTCTTTTTGCATTGCATCCAGATTCATTTGGAGTGACACCAGTTTGTCAACACTTCCGTAGTTGTTTCGTAAACATTTAATATCCTAACAGATAGTGGCACAGTTAATTATACATGGAAACGGTGATGTTTTCTCGATTGTCCCATATTTTGATTTTTGGAATAAAAATTGATGTAAGACAATCGGAAAACTCGAAATACAAGCAAGGTGTCGGCTGATCCCAGTCCCGAAATAAAAACAAAATAATCACCATCATAGATCAACTGTGCTATGTTTAGACGAGTACTCTGTCTAGTAAGGGTTTTTAAGATGAAATCGCTGACGCCCTTGCTTTGCTTTGGCTGACAGTGAAAAGACTGTGGAAGTATTCACTGTTTACATATATGCAAAAATACCTCTGTTTACCTGATGTTGTGTGTAATTGTACATGTATTCATACAAATGTGTCAGGATACACTTACTTATATCAGGGACAGGGACATAGATAATATCTCTTATCTACGTCCCTGCTTATATTACTGGTAATTTGCACAGGTAACAACGTGCATAACAACCTTATCCCGCAGTGAATTTTACTTTCAATTTAAGAATGTTATGGTTACAAATCAGTCAGAGGGTATTCAACTTTATTAAAAAACACTCAACTTTCAACACAGTCATTATTATCCAATGGGAGACCACTTCAGTCTTTTGGATTCATCTAAAAATCTCTCCAAAAAATTATCTGCCCTGCGTTCCAATCCCAATTGCTTCCCTTTGACCGTTAGTCATGTTATAAATTTACAGGCGTCCAGAGGAACAATTTCCTAACTTGAAATAGTTGTTATCTCCCTTTCATAGATAAGAGTTATCTGAACATGGCGGCCGCGGAAACCCTTGTCCTGCTGTACGCGACTTTAACCCTTACCCACATACAACAAATCTGCAGCAGACGACTTTGACATAATACCCGATCATAATTGGAAACACCATTTAAATGAAAGTACAATAATTCAATAGAGTTGAAAACATGGTGACAAAAGGAGCACAATTTCTTCTTTTGTCGCATTATTTTCAAAAACCGTCTGCTGCTTGCAATCTGATTGGATAGTTAGTTTACATATAATTTCTCTGTTTATTTTTATTTACTAAGGAAGACGTTTGATTCACCGCAAAGACTTAAATCATTTTATTTAACACAAAATATATTATTAACATGAAAGATGATGTAGAATGCTTTTTTCTCTCGAATGCAGTGAAATAAAACATACACTAGAGCTTTTTCTGATTTTTTTATTCAATTTCTTCGATTTCAAGACGACTCGATCTTGACACGAGGTGAACATTTCGAAAGATGCTCAAATACCTAATATTACACACAACATGATTAAATACAGGAGATATAAAATGTTTTTTTGGCTTGAAACAAATTAAGAAAAGTTCAAACTCTGATAAACAATAATTTTAGAAATAAAGAAAATTTGTTCTTTCGCCCAATTAATTTCATACTTGACACCCTTTCGACTCCCAACTGACTTTATTTGCGCCATACATATATTATATACATCAATGATTTAAATAAATAAATTAGCTGATATTGTATTTGAAGTGCAGTCTACTTTTTAAACATATATGACAATAGATTAGATGATTTATATATATATATATATGTATATATATATAAAGTGCTGTTAGTGGGCCATTTTATTTTTTAAATAACCGAGTATATGTCTTCTTCTTATTTTAAAATTGTATGCGGAAAGGAGTACAATTGTCTTTTTTTTTGTCTTTTTTTTTTTTAATTTTGCTTATTTTTTTCCAACCCGAATTGCCAGTTGCTAAAATTTGCTATAAGTTAATTTTTTTCCCTTGCTTTGCTGTTTTTTTCTAAAAATTCACTGCCGGATTTTCACAAAGTCGAATCTTCCATGTTGAAAATTAGACAGCTCTATTTTTTAAATAGTAAAGTGTTTCAAACAAAAATCACGACAAATTTTAAATAGCCAATAATAATAAATTTTCATTTATTATGGTTGACACAATCATGTTGTTAAGGCAGTTGTTTACCAGCAGGTGACCGCGGAATGATCTTTGGACTGACTTCCCAGTCATCAATTGTAGTGCAGCATTATCCCAATAAACCACTTCCATAATGTGTGTAAGTCATGTGTCATCCATTAGTGTTCCTATGGCTCCGAGCGAATTCATGAAGGTGTGAAAGCAACCTATCATCAGAACAATTTGTTGTATATGGCTATTCTCTGGTGCATCTGTGTTGATCTCGGCAGCCTTCCAATACAGCGGCTGGTCAAATGTATAACTAATAAGTGTCTTACAGGCATTTTAAGATTCTAGTGGACATCTTGGAACTAATTTAAGCATCTCAGTCATTACCTGAATACTCATTGATAGTTTGACATACTTTATTAGATTCCTTGACCTGCAAAACCTATGGATAGGCACCAAAAGTTATTGTCTATGGTAAACAGTAAATGATTTATAGGCATTTTAGGGTATTGGCGGCCATCTTGGATGTCATTTTGGCAGCCATTTTGAATTTTTTGACTACCTACATACTCAGGGACTTTCTTACATCACTTACCTAGGTTCTTGACAACTGAACAATGGATTATAGGTTCAAAATGTATTACCCTGGTGTAAATACTAAATAGCTTAACAATATTTTATGGCACTGGCGGCCATCTTGAAAAAAAGCACTTTCCGGAAGTTGGATTTTCAAAGAATTTTTTTTGGTCATTTACTATACCTAGTAGTAGTGAAAACCGTTGAAAACCCTTTTGTTGCAATTTTGTTGGGGTAAAGGTATCTTTTGTCATATATTGACCCGACTATGTATATGGGAAAGAGTTGAGGTAGCTTGGTGTCTGCCGCAGCCACCATGTTCAGATAACAACTCTTATCTGTGAAAGGGAGGTAACAATGAGAAAAATTACAAGCATCTCAAGTTAGGTAATTGTTTCCCTTGATGCCTGTAAAGTTATAACATGACTTTTCTAACAACACGTTTAAATTGTGTTTTACTCAACTTTCATTTTTTTTTGTTTTTTGTTTTTTTGAATCATGAAGATATGAATGTACTGAAAATTACTACAACCATTTTGTAACGTCCACTTCTAAACAAATTGTCACTGATTAAAGGCCCTTTCTTTCAACAAGTTCAAAACAATGTGTGTCTGTCAACTAAATGATTTCTCCCTGTGTCATTAGATGAACAAAGATTCCATTGGTACTTATTATTTCATTCAAAAGTAGGTCTAATTTAAATGTGGTTAAGATTTTTCTTTCTTGGATGCAATATGAAGTCATTGACACAACCGACAACTTGCTTGATTTTCTAGATAACCACAATTAAAAAAAATATAATAATATCAATGCATGAATTTGAAAACATGCCAAAATAATATTTAAATGCTAACATAAATATTCTGTTAAATAGAAAACATTCTCAAAATGAGTCTATTCTTTTCCTATAAATATTGAAAGTATTGTCTCCTGCATAGTTTTCTAAATTCCGTTCTATCGTGAAAACTTCTACTGTTAAATTCACCGCACTGAAAATCTCCCCCTTCAAACCCCAATCTCCCACTTTGAGATCATGAAACTCCCCCTTGAGAATGAGAAAAGGTTGGTAAGCATGGTTATAGCACGTTGTTACCAGTAATATAAGTACGTTTATCCCGACACACGGGCGTATTAATTAGTCGTCATGCTCTCCACACAACCCTGAACGAATAACCCTTTCCCAACTCAAAGAACTAATACTACATAGATATGAAACGATCCAACAGAACACATTCGTTTTGACGAGTCTACAGCAAACGACTCTTTCTTTTAACCAAGAGGGCCATGATGGCCCTGGAATCGCTCACCTGATTTTTTTTCTTTTCACTTTAGCTATATAAGCCCCGCTCCCTGGCAGCCATAGTTTCCGACCAATCAACTTGGTTTGAAGGAATCTGATAGAGGGTCACCCTAGGAACATTTCTACAAAATTATTTGAAAATCGGCCAGACACTTTTGGAGGAGAAGATTTATTAAGTTTTCACTATAGCCATATAATGCAAATTTGCCCTGCCCACTGGAGGCCATGTTTTTTGAACAATCAACATGGCTTGAAGGAATCTGAAATTGGGTCATCCAAGGAACATTTCTACAAAATTATTTGAAAATCGGCCTGACACTTTCGGAGGAGAAGATTTTTTAAGTTTGCACTATAGCTATATAAGGCAAAATCATCCCAATTGACCCAATGGTTACTGAGGAGAAGAAGTTGACGCACGACGGACGCCGGACAAAAGGCGATCACAACAACTCACCTTGAGCAAAGCTCAGGTGAGCTAAAAACATCGTAGAATTATGTTTTATATTTCATTCTTAAATTATACTTTTATTTAAAGAGAGCCACCATGTTTCCACGTAGATGTTTTAAAAGTCGTCTGCTAAATATCACTGCAACATAATTCGGTATTTGATGAAATAATACAAAACAGATTTAACTTGCGAAGTTAGCTTTAATTGCACAATTGTATATAAATAGAAAATAAGTAATAATTCGTACATGAAAGAACTAGCACACTAACACTAACATATACAACTGTATGAATACATGTAAAAGTACACACCACATGAGGTGAAAAGAGGTCTTTTCAGCGTCAGTTTACAGCAAAGCAACGGCGTCTGCGTGTTTATTTACGAAACCCTTGCTAGACAGTGTTATCATCTATTTCAGGCAGGGATCAATCGATTCCATACATGTATTTTTTCCCGATTGTCCTACATCGACTTTTATTCCAAAAATTAAAATGTGGGACAATAGAGAGATAAATGACCGTTGCCATGTAATTAACGGTGCCACTTTCTGGTAGGATATTAAATATTTACGAACCAACTAGGAGTGTAGATAAACTACTGTCACTTCAAATGTACCTGGATGCAATTTAACAAGAAGAGATGAAACAATACCTCTTTTTGTAATGACATGGTGTTGTTGTGAATGGCTTTAGTAACAAGTACAATTAAATCCAAAATCAATACATTTAAACAGCGGATTCATTGTACCCTCAATTATGAAAGGAGTAAAAAATTTAAGGTTATCCTGGCTGAATATTATAGAAGTTTTGTAATCTGCATCCCAAATTGTTTTCAAAAATCGAGTTGAACATGTGTCTTCAGTCATATCTGTATCAGATAAGTCTTTATAGTGAGTTTATTATACCTTTCCCAAATGCAGACACTTTTCAACACATATGCGGCAGACACCTATGAAGAAAAAAGAATGTAAAAAGCAGCTCATATCGAGTAATTTCTCCTTTTCCTATGCTATTCTAAAATGGTTACGCTTCCCTAAGATTGATTCCAAGTCCTTTGTTGTACGAGAGGGTTAAACATGGTAATCTTGGTTATTATTGAGGATAATAATAATTCGATTCTTCAGGAATCCTTCATTTTAAGAGCAGTATTCATTTCTGATTTCTTAATATTTCTGTATCTATTTGCTAAATAAAGTATTTAGTAACTGCATGCTAATTTAAATTCATGGCTGCTTAATATTTCTGTAAATCATGCCTTACTTATTTGCATAACACAGTATTTAGAAAACCTTTGTTTGCAAATTCAAAATTTCTAGCTACATACATGTATTTCCTTTTTGGCAATTAAACCCCTTAATGCATATTTGCACAACAAAGTATTTTGCCACTGTTAGTTTAACTCCCAATGTTGGTTTTCACAGATGTGACTCCATTAACCCTTTCCCACATACAACAAATTTGCAGCAGGCTACTTGGAAAAAATTAAGTCAAATAAAAACAAGATGTGTTTGTGAAACACTGATGCCCCCATACCTGTTACGGTTCAAAAGTAGTGGTCAAGGTTAATTTTTTTTTCTACAGACAGACAAAGAGACGTAGGTCAAAGGTCAAGGTCGCAAGGTCAAAGATTTTGGTACTGACAGAAACGTCATGTCACAAGGAATACACATGTGAAATATGGTAGTCGTGCCTGTTACGGTTCAAAAGAAGTGGTCAAGGTTAAAGTTTTTTTTCGACAAAGAGACGGAGGTCAAAGGTCAAGGTCGCAAGGTCAAACAATTTGGTACAGACAGAAAGGTCATGTCACAAGGAATACACATGTGAAATATGGTAGCCGTACCTGTTACGGTTCAAAAGTAGTGGTGAAGGTTAAAGTTTTTTTCGACAAAGAGACGTAGGTCAAAGGTCAAGGTCAAACATTTTGGTACTGACAGAAAGGTCATGTCACAAGGAATACACATGTGAAATATGGTAGCCGTACCTGTTATGGTTCAAAAGTTGTGGTCAAGGTTAAAGGTTTTTTTTGCCACAGACAAAGAGACCAACAGACCAACAGACGGACAGGCCGAAAACTATATGCCCACCGAATCGAAGATTCCGGGGGCATAAAAAGAACTGTTAAAATGAAGGTGTGATTAAAGAAACAAGAGCACCGCGTACGGCACAGACGCTCGACTGATAGAAAACAGAAAAAAAGCTGAGCTGAACAAAAAACCTTAACCGGACGACCACGCCGCCGCCACAGAAAAAAAGCTGAGCTGAACAAAAAACCTTAACCGGACGACCACACCGATGCCAGGGCCATGACAATAGCTCTCGTTTTTTCAAAAGTCGAGCTAAAAAGTTGAAAGACATTGTGGTAAAAGAAGAAATTGCTTGATTTGAGCAAATTCTCCTTTTGTCACAATTATTAAAAAGTTATCTGCGGCACAGGCCTCAAAAGGGTTAATTGTTTCACGTACATGCATGCTCATATTTTGCTCAATTTATTCAAATTGGTTGTAGTTACATAACAATAGTTGCTTAATCCAGGCAAAACTACTGTTTTGGTTCATGTAAATATTTATTTTGTTTTCGACAAACTTAAAACATAAGATTTATAGATAAATTGCCATACTAATTCAAAACATTAAAAAAAATAAAAAACCTGAGCAATTTTATTAAGATAAGAAATAGTCTGATTAAATATAAAGTAGATTATCAATATTTATAATTTTAAGCTTAAAGTTACAACTCCAATTTAATAAAAAAAATGATGAGCAATTCCTTCTTTGGCACAATGTTTTCAAAGGGTGAATGCTGCAAGGACTTCAAAAAGTTTTAGTATGTGGGGAAAAAGGTTAAAAAAACAAACAAACTATGTCATATTTCAACTAACACCTTAACTTCTAAAAAGCATTTTATTTCAGAAAATAAAACAACTTCTGATATAGTTAAAACCAGAGACATATAAACATATATATGTCTCTGTTAAAACAAATCAGAAATTATGTAACTTTGAAACCTATAACATTCTTTAATTCAATTGCTCAACTGCTCAATTCAAATTGATAGATACACATCTAAACAAATATATAAAAAAAAAGGACTTATTCACGGTTGACATACTTCCAAGTTATTTCGATACACATTTCACAAGCTTAAGGACATGATAATGATATGACTACTCTAAATATAAATTCTAAACAGGCATCAAAACGAAGACAAAACTTAAATAATGTATATATATGAGCACATACTGCTTTACCCTTTCCCACATACAGCCACTCTTCAGCCGATGATGTTAGAAAAATAGAAACATATAGGCAAGCAAATAGATAATAATTATCTATAAATGAAAGAGCATGTGGGAAAGGGTAAAACTTTCCTCTACAGCAATTTGTATGTTCAAACGATACATCTGGAGAAGAGGACACAACGAGAGAATTGTATGAACAGTTAAAGCCTTTATATAATTACATCTATCATTAACATTGAGCAAATTCTTAACCCTTTCCCTCATATGACAATTCTGCAGCAGACGACTTTGAACGTATTTTTGTCAAAAAATAGAAAATCTCTATAATTGAATGGATAGCCTATGACTAAAAGTGGAAAACATTGTGGCAAAAGGAGAAATTGCACGTTTTGTGCAATTTCTTCTTTTGTCACTATGTTTTCAAAAAGCCGTCTGCTGCAGAGGCGTCAGAAAGCATCTATATGAGGGAAAGGGTTAATCAAAAAGTTAAAAAAAATTGACCGACATGATTGTATAGTTCATCTTAAGTTTAAACCTATCACACTTACAACATATCCAGACAAAACTATAGCAAATCTCTACCAATGAGAGTCTAATTATTGAATAGAATTAAAATTATTGTGGCAAAAAGAGAAATTGCTCAATATTATGCCACAAGGATCAAAAAAGTAATCTGCTTCAGATGCGTGTAAACGCGTCACCAGGTTGGAATGGGTTTAACTTATTTATTATACATCCAATATTAACCCTTTCCCTCATATAGACGCTTTCTGACGCCTCTGCAGCAGACAGCTTTTTGAAAACATAGTGACAAAAGAAGAAATTGCACAAAACGTGCAATTTCTCCTTTTGCCACAATGTTTTCCACTTTTTGTCATAGGTTATCCATTCAATTATAGAGATTTTCTATTTTTTGACAAAATATGTTCAAAGTTGTCTGCTGCAGAATTGTCATATGAGGGAAAGGGTTAAGTAAGATCTTACAACTAGTATATAAATGTCTCTTGCATTCTCCTTCCTGGCTACTCGACCAGTACTCGTACTGAGTATGTGGAAAGATCCATAATGTTTACCAACTTTGTTTTACATAGTCGTGTCTCTCCACATAGGAGCCAATGTCTAACTTTTTCCCACATACAATAAATTTGCAGCGGATGACTTTGAACTTATCATCAAGTCCAAAATATAGAAAATATCTTTCAAAAGTTTCAATGATAAGTTTTATTATTGAATAGTTGAAATCATTGTGGCTCATTACGAGGAATTTCTCCATTTGCCACAATGCTTTCAAAAGTTGTCTGCTGCAGAGGCGTCAGAATGCAACTATATATGCCGGAAAGGGCTAAACATCTTCCATATTTATTGTAATGAATTTGCAAACATCAGTCTACATTGCTCCTAATGAACACTATATATGACGTTAAACAACATTTGCATATTATGTTTTGCACAACAAAGAAATGTCTACCTTGTTCATTATTCATTCATCAATATGTAAACACAAGTTCATAAACATGTACAAACTTGTCAAAAATCACCACAAATGATTTTAACCCTTCGCACATGCAAGAAATCTGCAGCAGACGACTTTGAACATATTTTGTCAAAAAATGGAAAATCTCTATAATTGAATGGATAACCAATAACCATCATGAGCAATTTCTTCATTTGCCACAATGCTTTCAAAAGTCTTCTGCTTCAGAGGCTTCAGAAAGCGTGAATATCTATGACAGTCCTAACCATCTGTGCGAGTTATAAACAATCTGACCTTATCAGGGCCCAAATCTAGGACCTCTGGATGCAAAGACAAACACTCTACCATGTTGCTAAAACAGGTAGTATATGTGTCCTCCTTTACATACCTCGGCTACATATATCTGTGTAAATTTCCTAGCCTAGAACTGGTTTGTTTACCCAGGGATCATGAATAGATGAACTGTCGTCGTGATATAACTGAAATAATGTTGAAAACGGCATAAAACCCCAACAAAACAAAGAAATAAAGCTTTAAATAAGAAACACACTGAATTCCTATGTATTACAGTAACTGGCTAATTGATAATATATACATATATGTTTACATTATAAAAATATTCAGATCTGTAGATGATCTAAAAGAAGAACCCTGATTCAATTGACATAAGTAAGAAACACTTTAATCCAATCCAATATACCTATATAGGAAATTGTTATGGTCATAGGGATGAAGCAGTGAAGTTCTTGATGTTGTAAAAAATGATATGGAAATATAGAAAAGATAGATATGGCAACAGTTTTGACATGATAGAACTTCAATAAGGTTTTAAAAAATGTGTTTTACTTCAAATGTAAGTAATTTTTCCCAATGCATGTGGTCGTTGAACAATGATAAAAGTACAAAACAGGAAGATTTATTCTTTAATGGCGAATCAAAAAGGGATTTTTGGCGCACATACATTGATGGGGACAGAAGGAAAAGGGGAAAGTACTCGAAACAAGCATTTCTCCTTTCCAAAAGATGTTTTCAACTGTGTTATAAAACTTTTAATCAAATTTGTTAGATTTTACAATTTTAAATCATCAGATATTTTAAAAATTAGACCCCCCATTTTAAATATGATATCCCATCCGGATGTCAGGGTTAAATGCAACAATTACTCAGTGCCTACATTTCTGATGAACAATGAAATTCATTTGGTCTTATACATGAATACAAAAAAACATGTAATCATCCCCTAAGCATTTTTTTTTTTTTTATATATTATGATATATTAATATATTTGGCTTATTTAGCAGAAAGCAACATTTTACCAAAGAACTTATTCGAGTCCACTATACTTTTACAGTTTGAATAAAGCTTGTCTATCATACAGTATTGATTATGAATATGAATATGAGCTGCATCTATTGGTCTATTGTGACTCATCTGCTGCAGACAACATTGGAAAACATTGTGACAAAAGGATAAATTGCTCATAATGAGCAATTTCTCATTTTGTCACAAGGTTTTCAACTCCATTTAATAAACATACTTTTCTTTTTTCTATATTATTGGCATGATGTTTATGAAGTCGTCTGCTGCATACTTGATGCTAAACTTGAGACAAAATACGACTCAAAACTACCATAATTATGAAGCTCATATAATTCTACCCAGTCCAGAAAATGCAAGTAAAAACTTAGCTTTATAAAGAAATAGAGTTAACCCTTTTCCACATACAGATGCATTCTGACATCTCTGTAGAAGAAGACTTTTTAAAACATTGTGGCAGGAGTAGTTACTATACTTTTTCCTTGAAGTTTTCAAAGTCTTCCGCTGTAGCAGGGACGTAGATAAATTATCTACGTCCCTGGCTGTAGTAAGGGTTAAGTCTCAGGTACACTTTCATCACTTTTGTTCAGTCCTTCAGAAGGATTATAAACATAAACACAAATTAATCAAAACAACCAATTTCATTATAAAATGATCAACAAACAACATTGTACTTTCTACAGTATAAAACAAAGTGAAAATAGACACTTATAGATCTACATTTTTATAATAATGTTGCATTATACATGTGTACCGACTTCTATAATATACTATTTTACAACAAGTTAGATATAAGCACTACTTATCCTCCTATATAAACCTCTACTTCTGTAGTCTCACCAAAACAGTCTGTCTGTGTCATATACTTATATGCTACACATCAAGATTTATAATTCCTTTCTCAAGTTGTTTTCAATGTTAAGACTAAATCTAAAATTGGTTTATATGAGGTATCATAATATGAAACTTTGTCATGATTCACTGTAAATATCAGCAGTAAATATTATTTTTGAGCTGCATCATGTGATAACAAAGTCTTATGGTGTCTCCATTTCACTATCCCTTAACCCTTTCCCACATACAGATGCATTGCGATGCCTCTGCAGCAGACAACTTTTGAAAACATTGTGGCAAAAAAAGAAATTGTTCAGAAAAGGCAATTTCTTTTTTTGATACAATGGTGTCAATTTAGTTTTATAATTATACTTTTATTTATAGAGATTTTCAAAAGTTATGCCTAGACAGTTTTAATGCAGATTTGTTTTACATGGGAAAGGGTTAAATGCACGTGGAGATGATACTAATAAACTTACACTTTTAGATTTTTGTCAGACATCTAGGAGTAAATTAGATAAAGGCACACAATGAAAGCTCTGGTGAGAGAGTGCATATGCATAGGCTCCACCGAGTTTTCATTCAACGCAGATTCATTAGAACCCCTAACACATTCCCACAAACAACAAATCTTCCGCAGACATAAGAAAAATATCTGTAAATGAAAGTAAAATAATTGCAATTTCTCCTATTGTCACAATGTTTTCAATAGTCGTCTGCTGCAAAGGCTTCAGAAAGGGTCTGTATGAGGGAAAAGGGTTGATGTAGACACGTCTCATACATTTTGGTCACTCAGGAAGCACACAACACGTCTGTCTAGTCTTGTTTAATATCTTTCAGGTGTTCTGCATCGAAAAGCGCCATCTTGGAGAGGAACTTTTCTCTCAACATTTGGATCTTGACGGAGTATGGCATATCTGGTATCAGGTACATGATGAACCAGGTAAAGAACACAACAAGGTTCTGAAAGTATACAGGAGACAAATCAAATCATGGATTTTGAGGCACATCAAGTAAGCAGGGGTCTTGTTGCATCTGTCAAGGGTGAGGACACTGGTGAGTCCGTCAATACGCAGAGTGTTATCAGATCTTTCACAATCTGCCTTCAAAAAGTAGTTATATACGTTAATCCACCAACTATACTATTAACCCTTTCCCTCATACAACAATTCTGCATTAGATGACTTTGAACATATTTTGTCAAAAAATAGAAAAGCTCTATAATTGAGTGGCTAAAAGTGGAAAACATTGTGGCAAAAGGAGAAATTGCTTGTTTTGAGTAATTTCTTCTTTTGTCAATATGTTTTCAAAAAGATGTCTGCTGCAGAGGCGTCAGAAAGCATCTATATGAAGGAAAGGGTTAAAGCACTATGTAATAGTTAAGAGTGAATATACTCATGATGAGCAATTTCTACTTTGGCCACAATGTTTTCAACTTTATTAAATAATAAAGCTATCTTTTATGGAGATTTTTTCAGGTTTTTGTCACCATGTTTTCAAAGTCGTCTGCTGCAGATTTGTTGTATTTGGGAAAGGATTAACAAGTATGTTCATCCATAATCTGTATAGCTTCTATGGCAGACTGACATGGTTTTTTCCAGCAATATTATTATGTGTACAAATATTCCACAGTAGGAAAGATAATTATCATTACTTGCAAGTATATTTAGATCTCTTGTTGAAAGATTTACAGTTTAGACTTAAATGAGACATTAGTCATAAATGTTGTCCTTACCTCAAAAACGACGATAAATGCCAATCGAGCTGCCAGAACATGCCAGTAGACGATGGTATATTCGTAGTTACCTTCAAATCCAGATCGGTAATCTCGGTAGCTGGAAGAATAATGTGGTTGTTAACCCTTTTCCACTTAGGGCTGTTCCAGTAAAAAATGTCTAGGGGAGGGGGAAAGGAAAGACAAGCTTTTTTAAATTTAAACAAATTAAAGTTGCCCAAAAAATAATTAAAATTTGATAGGTGGTACCCTAAAAATGGCTGGTCATTACTCTCCCCCCCCCCCCCCCCCCCCCCCCCCCCGGATATTTTTTCCTGGAACAGCCCTTACAAGATATCTGCAGCAGACGACTTTGAGACTTCTTTCCAAAGGTATGGAAGATTTTGTAAAATGAAATAAAAAATAGAAAATCTCTATAATTGAATGGATAACCTATGACTAAAAGTGGAAAACATTGTGGCAAAAGGAGGAATTGCTCGTTTTGAGCAATTTCTTCTTTTGTCACGATGTTTTCAAAAAGCCATCTGCTGCAGAGGCGTCAGAAACCGTCTATATGAGGGAAAGGGTTAAAAAGTCACTCAAAGGAGAGTCAACATTCGATTGCTGAACACAGGTTGCTAATTAAAATGAGATAATATGAGTCAAATAAAGAAGAAAATATTGTTTTGGTTTATATTCAAATGGCTGCTTAACAGAAGTGACCGCTAACACAAGTTTGACTGAAATAAGGAGTGATGCAGCATGCCCATTCACGCAAAATGTTGCGTGAATCACGTAAAATAATCAGCAAGCACGTAAAAGTTCTGGTGTTGAGGGGTACATGCACGTAAAATTAATATGAAGAAATAAGACACTCTATTCTATTTTTTTTGTTATTGTTGTTGCCTTTCAATTTTCGGCTTCAAGTCTTTCAACTATGAAAATATACGAACGGGCTGAATCGGCCATTTGTGGATGGGAAAACCTATCTTTATCGGAAATGCATCGGATTGTTTCGTCACATCTCAACTGTTCTTTAATATATTATACGGAAATATCCGATTGAACAATCGGTTGTCATCGTTCAACTTCGACAAGCCAATAAGCAATATACAAACTGGTCACATGATCATTAAGTCAAATATGACGTAAACAGCCAAGCAGGGCACAGCTCATTATCGAGAAGTTGCGATTTGGGAAGGGCGATTACGTATCCAAAACGTTGCATCGTCTGCGCGGGCGAAATGAACAAAAAAAGACAATAAAAAGCTTCTTCCAACCGATAAACAGTGAGCGAAGATATTGAAATAAAAGAAAATGTCCTATTTTAAAGAGCTAGTCATTAATTAGTCCCGTTACGATTAAAAATCGACATATGATGAAGTGAAACTAGAGTAAAACTAGACGTATATTCGGATGCGCTTTTTTCCGATCCTTTTTATGGCGAAGTAACCATCGTATCTTTTATTTTTCAAATTGAATTTAAAGACATTTGATAGTGACGCATGTTCTTTTTACATGATTACACAGTGGTATTTTGCCGATTCATATTGGCATGCTTTACTTTGCAGAAAATAAAACATCACCAGACAAGCAGGTTGCCAGTACATCAACAGAGCCTGAATTGAAGAGAACAGAATGCAGATGTTCTGTTTGTCCTTTGCAGATATTTTTCTTTTTGTCTACAACAGACACATTTTAAATACACTGTGGGAGAGGGATATATTGCTCATACTTTTGTCTACTTTCAATGATAATCTTAATTTGTACTTTCTCTTTAATTAGTCTGTTAAGTTTTTGTCTTTTCCTTGAATGTGGAGAGGGAGATGATAAAAAAGAACAAAATCAACATTTCCTTGTTTATTATATCTGTACCCCTTATTGTTACTGTGTACCCCAAATTTCCAAAGGCAGTGGGTACATGTACCCAAAATCTCAGAACTCAGTGGGCATACTGGTGATGATAACAGTTGTAAGGTTGGATAAGGGTTGAAACTTCTTCATTGAATCATTTAACCCTTTTACCCCCATACAAACAATCTGCAATAGACATACAGCTTTTAAATAATCTAATGGGAAATGTGGAAACTCTCTTAATGAAAGAACTATTTCAGAAAACATGGGGAAAGGAAAAATTGGTCGTCATGATCAATTTCTACTTTTACCACAATGTGTTTAACAGTCATCTGCTAGTCCGTAAAGTGTAATTAAACATTTAAAAATGGAAATGAAAAGACTGTTAAGCTTGTGCAGTCAATAAATTAAATGATATTTTCAGTCATTTGCTTTGAAAATTGCTGAGAAATCATGCAACACATGAAGTGGATGTTTCAAACAATAGGCCCAAGAGGGAATGTATTGCTTAATTGTCATTAGGCGAAATAAAATCACTTAAGCTATATAAGGCAAACCAGCTCCATCCCCTGGCAGCCATTTATTTCAACCAATCATTAAGGCTTAATGGAATCTCATAGAGGGTCACCAAAGGAACATTTCTACAAAATTATTTGAAAATGGAGCAAATAGTTCGGAGGAAGAGATTTTGCCTTTCACTAATGTCGATACAAGTTCAACAGCCCACCCCCAGGCGGGGCGGTCATGTTTTTAGATCAATCAACATGTTTTAAAGGAATCTTAAAGATGCTTTTAGACATATCATCATTGCTTGAAGGAATCGATAGAGGGTCACCAAAGGCTCATTTCTACAAAATGTATTTGAAATGGATAAAAAAAAATAAGGAATTTAGCTTTAGCCCAATTGGCTCAGTACTTACAGAGGAGAGGCCTTTTGAAGCAAAAAGTTAACACAAGCACACACAAACACAACTATTTGCCATGACATAAACTTGACTGGCTTTCAGCTAGTGGAGCTTGAAACATGTGTTACTGTATGTGAATACCATATAATTTTGTTTTTACCTGCATGACGTCACATTGTTTGGCTCTTCATATAAACTCTTCTCTTCAAAATCTGCCGTCCTGAACACGGAGAGACTGAAATTCTGGTAAAAGCCATTCAATGTCCCGTCCTCACTGTATCCATATCGGTACACCAAGCGTGGGATAAAGTCGGATGTAAATGCAATTATTGCTGCCTAAAATGAAAAATAAATTGTTTTTTAAAATTAACCCTTTCCCACATACAGCAAATCTTCAGCAGATGAATTGATTTGAAACCATCTAGACAAAATATTGAACATTTCCGAGAATGAAATTATAATTATTATATATAGAGACGAAAGAAATGTGACAAAAGGAAAATTTGCTCATTAAGAGTATTATTTCTTTTTGCCAGAAAGCGGTCAAAAGGTTGTCTATGCTGCAGATGCATCTGCAAGGGGGAAACAAGTAGTAGTAATTGAGTCATCTTCATGTTTCCTCTTTTGTTGTATAACTTAACACAAGCTATCAGTAAATGTGATTAATACAAGGTCGCCCTGTCAAAGGACAAAGGTTATGTATTCCATTCATGATCTGATCATGTGTATGGCACCATGTATATGCGGGGATCTTCTCCTCTCAGTAAAGAAGCCTTCAGTAAAATTTCATTGAATTCCAACCAGTTGAGGCATAGAAATAGCGTAGACACAAATGTTAGTATAATTTGTTTGTTTGTTTGTATGGTTTTTTATGCCGCAATTACTGAGATAAAAGTGCAGACTCTATATTATGTATAGTAATTTATATCATAAATGACGTCGCCGGAGTGTAATAAAGCCATTGAATAAATTGAGTATTCAACTAGTGTAATAACAATGCTACGTAACGTGACGTCATAACGTAACGTTTAGCGTTGTAAATACGCGCACTTTATAGCGACGTTTATATGGATATAGCGCTGTAAATTATCAAATTAGTATTTATGATATAAAAAGAACATTACATTCGTGGTCATTCAATACGAAATTTATTAAACTCGTTTAATAAATTCCGTATTGAATGACCACTCATGTAATATCCTCTATCAATGGGCCCTAATCATTTCCCACATATAGACGCTTTCTGATGCTTCATCAGCAGACGACTTTTGAAAACATTTTGACAAAAGCAGAAATTGCTGAAAACAAGCAAATTCTCCTTTTGCCACAATGTCTTCAACTCTATTCAATAAATGAACTTTCATTTAAAGAGATTTGTTCACATTTTTACCAAGACGTTTTCAAAGTCAACTGCCTCAGATTTGTTGTTTGTGGGAAAGAGTTAACTCATTAAACCAACAACGTCCATTAATTTATGAATTTCTTATTTTATCAACCAAAACAAATAATAACCAAGATAATCCTGCAATTTGTGAATTCTAATCTTGGTCTATACATTGTCTGGTTATCATTTACCAATATGAAGAGAAAACTACAAATATGTAAATTTGAAGTAAATGGACTGTCGAATGAATTCAGATAGATAGTGCTTAACCCTTTCCCTCACATAGATTCTTTCTGACGCCTCTGCAGTAGAGGGCTTTTTGAAAATATGTTGACAAAAAAACAAATTGCTCAAAACGAGCAATTCCTCCTTTTGTCACCATGTTTTCAACTCTATTCAACTATTGTACTTTCATTAAAAGGGAGTTCCCAAATGTTTTCAAAGACGTCGGCTGCAGATTTGTGGTATGAGTGAAAGAGTTAAGTTCAATAAAACATCCGAGACAATAATTCTAAGAATAGTATTTCACTCACGTTTGTGATGACAGCGAATATGGAGACACCCTGTAATATTCCAAACCAGATTCCTGAAAAAATTAATGTATGTGTAAGTTATAACATTACTTTGCAATGAGTCCTTGTATGAAGTTGCATCCCAATCCATTTACTGAATCCATAGGTTGAACTAAAAAATTTGAAAAGTAATTCAGTTATACTATGATTAAAATTCAGCTGAAGATTTGAAGATTTGAGAAAAAAAATCATGATGTGTCATGAGCAATTTCGCTTTTTGCCATAATGTTTTCAACAATAATTATAAATGTTATTTCCTTTAAAGAGATTTTCCATGTGTTTGCCAAGATATTTCATAGTTGCATACTGAATGATGTATGCAGGAAAGGATGAAAGGATTAATGTAAATATCTTACCAATATCTTGTGCACGTAAAGCAAGAGGCCGTTTCCACTGTGTTACAAACTTGTATGCATCCAGTCTTATCTCCACAATATTGTTCAATAAGGCAAACAAAGGAGCCAGTGGGAAGGCAGCAACAAAAATGGTAATGAATCCATACTGTATAACTGGAAAAGAGAACAAACTAACAACTAGAATTGTTTTTGCAAAAAACAGATGTCTCCCCTCAAATATCTGTCAAAATCTCTCAAAACATTCCAACCTATAAACATGTGACCCAAGTTTCATGAAAATCCTTCAAGCCGTCTCGGAGATATGGAGCGGACACGAAATAAAGCCTCAAACCTTTGACCTTCAAGTGTGACCTTGACCTTGACCCTATATTGTCGAGACGCGGGTTCTGCACGTCGCCTTGATGAGGTGAACATGTGACCCAAGTTTCATGAAAATCCTTCAAGCCGTCTGGGAGATATGGAGCGGACACGAAATAAAGCCTCAAACCTTTGACCTTCAAGCGTGACCTTGACCTTGACCCTATATTGTCAAGACGCGGGTTCTGCACGTCGCCTTGATGAGGTGAACATGTGACCCAAGTTTCATGAAAATCCTTCAAGCCGTCTGGGAGATATGGAGCGGACACGAAATAAAGCCTCAAACCTTTGACCTTCAAGCGTGACCTTGACCCTATATTGTCGAGACGCGGGTTCTGCACGTCGCCTTGATGAGGTGAACATGTGAGCCAAGTTTCATGAAAATCCTTCAAGCCGTCTTGGAGATATGGAGCGGACACGATTTCGGACAGACGGACAGAAGGACAGACAGACAGACGCCCAGGACAAAAACAATATATCTCCCCTGTATACAGGGGGAGACATAATGAGTGAGTTAACAATTTAACAAATATTATTTGACTTGCTATGAGTACAAAAGTGTTATTAACTCGTTCCCCTTTTCAGACACATTTTAACGCATATGCAGCAAACTTTTGAAAACATTTTGACAAAAGAACAAGTTGCTCATAATTTCTCCTTCAGTCAGTGTTGTATTTATTTTAAGAGGTAAAGGGTTAAATAAAGATATTTCTGTAAACTGATGGAAACACGAGGTATTGTTAACGACAAGAGCACTGAAAGGATCACATGCATCACCTGTCTCAATAATCAATTACTGTAAATTACTGTAAAATCTTAACCCTTTCCAACCTGCAGACGCATTTTGGTGCAATAGCAGCAGACGACTTTTGAAAACATTGTGGCAAAAGGTGAAATTGCTCATGATGATTAATTTCTCCTTTGGCCACAATGTTTTCAACTTTATTCAACAATTAAGCTATCTTTTATGGAGACTTTTCAGGTTTTTGTCACCATGTTTTTAAAGTCGTCTGCTGCAGATTTGTTGTATTTGGGAAAGGATTAACAAGTTCATCCATAATCTGTATAGCTTCTATGGCAGACTGACATAGTTTTTTCCAGCAATATTATTATTTGTCGTATGTGGGAAAGGGTTAAGTCAATGCAAGACATACAGATTCATGTAAATAAGTGATCCCTATGTGCAGGTGACACAAACATTAACCCTTACCCACATACAGCAAATCTGCAGCAGACGACTTTGAAAACATCTTGGCAAAAATGTGAACAATCTCTATAAATAATGGTATAATTATTGAATAAAGTTGAAAACACTGTGGCAAAAGGAGAAATTTCTTGTTTTGAGCAATTTCTCCTTTTGTCACAGTGTTTTCAAAAGTCGTCTGCTGAAGAGGCGTCAGAAAGCGTCTTAATGTGGTAAAGGGTTAAAGGGTTACAAAACCTACAGATTGTTAATTTTAAGCCTGATAAATGTATTAGAAAATAACTCAATTTAATAATTATGAAGATAATATAGAGCTACTCCACTGATTCTCTAGACCCGTATAACACAAAGGTAACAGACTCAATACCTACCCATTTCCAAATACTCATCAAAAAGACCGAGATTAGGTTGATCAGCAAGATTGTAATCCTGTTCCCAGTGAGTGTACACTTTATCATCCTTATCTGCATTCACACTACGACCTTTGAACCATACAACTAATTTTCTGAAATAAACAAGCCCAGATATACTTTGGTTAAAGTTTAAGCTTTAGTTTATCTGGTTTTACGCCGTTTTCATCCTTATTTCAATTATATATGGCAATAATTCATGATTCCAGAGTAAACTAACCAGTACTAAGTTAGGACATGTGCCTTGTCCATGACTGCCGTGACAGAGGATCGAATGAATGAATGAATGTATATTGTTTTATGGCGCATCGACAGCTAAGGTCATTTAGCGCGCAATTAAATTTAATTATTCATGATCCCTGGGTAAACAAACCAGTACTAGGCTAGAAAATGTGCTTTGCCCAAGGGTACTCCACCATGACCGTAGTGCCGCAACTGGGGATCGAACCCGGGACACCCGGTTTCGAAATCCCCGACGCTAACCACTCGACCACAGCGGATTCCTGACAGAGGATCGAACCCGGGACGCTAGGGTCTAAAACGCTAACCACTTGGCAACGGTGATTTCCTTTTTACATTAAAAGGAAGTCCCCTGATAAAATAGAAAATTTTCAAAGTATTCATTCTATACATATTTAAGAAAATAAGCCTTAACCATGATGGCCTTGTTTTAAAATCACCCAAGGAACATTCCCTTGAAATTATTTTGAAATTGGTCCATTCGTTTAGGAGGAGCAGTTGTTTGTAGGAAAATGTGAACAGACAGATGAGGATGCCGCCAGACAGTGAGTGACCACATTAGCTCAACCCACACTAAGGTTGAGCTCAAATAGAGATAATAGAGATATGTGACAACAAATCAAATGTGCCACAGTTTCACCTGAATTGAAGACAGTGGAACCACTACATGTAGAAAAAAAACCACCAGAAAATACCGAGATTTTTTGCGTTTTTTCTTGATCTTTCTAAAGTCGTCGGCTGCAGATATGTTGTATGTGGAAAAGGGTTAATCCTTTATTGTACTGACAAACTTCATTATCTGAATAGACGATGACCAGGGAATACAGTAGACAGTCTGTGCTAGGGCAAAAATTCCGTATTTCTCTCAGCAAAGTAAGTAGTCAAACCTGTGCTGAAAGACTACCCAATGGAAGAGAACAATGTGGTCTTTAATAACAGGGTCATTTATGCAGAAAAGGAGTAATTGGGAAATTAAAAATGTGGTTGCTATAGACAGGGAATTGTTCAACACAGGTTTGACTGTATATAGGTTCTTACGGTAAGACAATCTCCTTGAAGTTTGCAAAGATCTGTTTGCCGATCATGATGATACCAAGTTGTAGGCACACTTCCATTATACAGCCTGCTGGGTCACACTGAAAGAGGATGTTTAAAACTTTTTACATGAGACAGGGGACATTTGACATGTATGAATCCTTTCCCACAAACATCAAATATGCAGCTGTCGACTTTGAAAACATTTTTGCAAAAACGTGAGAATTCTCCTGAAATGAGTTAGATTATTAAATAGAGTTGAACATGTTGGGGCAAAAGGAGAAATGATTTCAAAAGTCGTCTGCTGCAGAAGTGTCAAAAACTGTCTATTATATGAGGGAAAGGGTTAACAAAATCATTTAGAAACCCATTATCTTGAAAACTTGACATTGGTTTCTTACAATGCCTTACTTTCTAAAATAACCAAAGACAAAGAGGGATTTGTTATAAATGTTTAGCTGATGAGATATCTCAAGTCATCTGTTTTTTATAAATAAACTGAAACATCTGAACATTTTGAAGAACAATATTGGTACAATTTGTTTGTTTGTATGCTGCTTTAAACAATAGTTCAATTATCACGACAATATCCTGTGTCCATTATTAGTCCATTTATCCTGACACCAGCCTGATTGGGGTTTAACGCCGTTTTTAACAATTTTTCAGTTATATCACGGCGGCCAGTTCACCTACTCATGCATTTCCTCATGCATTTCCTGGTTTTCTCACACCAGCACTCCACACAACAATCTTCCCAAGCAACTGGCTGCTTTTCCACATAGACATAGCCCATTGGTGGGAGACGAATGACGCATGTCGCATTGACTTCTGTCAATCGTCGGAAAGAAAGTTGGCCGAGCCGGGATTCAAACTCACAACCCCTGGATTGACAGCCTGCGTCGCTACCGGCTGAGCTACCGGGGCTCAGCAGCCTGTCAGTCGTAATGATATCCACAATCCTTTGCACCAAAATACATTACTACCATTTTCAAAGTCTTTGGTATGACCTGGCCGGGGATCGAAACCCTGACGTCTGTCCCCAGGCAGATACTTATATTGATACTGGGTTGCACATGATTGTGAATTTGAAAAATTGTTCAGGATGATTAATTTCTCATTTTCCAACAATAATTATCAACACTAGTTTATGTAATAAGGCAGTAACATAATGAAACAAGAGGGCCATGATGGCCCTGGAATCGCTCACCTGATTTTTTTTTTTTCACTTTAGCTATATAAGCCCCGCCCCCTGGCAGCCATAGTTTCCGACCAATCAACTTGGCTTGAAGGAATCTGATAGAGGGTCACCCTAGGAACATTTCTACAAAATTATTTGAAAATCGGCCAGACACTTTTGGAGAAGATTTTTTAAGTTTTCACTATAGCCATATAATGCAAAATAGCGCTGCCCACTGGCGGCCATGTTTTTTTACCAATCAACATGGCTTGAAGGAATCTGAAAGTGGGTCATCCAAAGAACATTTCTACAAAATTATTTGAAAATCGGCCTGACACTTTCGGAGAAGAAGAATTTTTAAGTTTTCACTATAGCCATATAAGGCAAAATAGCCCCGCCCCCCCTGGCGGCCATGTTTTTCGACCAATCAACTTGGCTTGAAGGAATCAGATAGGTTCAACCAAGGAACATTTCTACAAAATTATTTGAAAATCAGCCTGACACTTTCGGAGGAGAAGATTTTTTAAGTTTTCACTTTGGCCATATAAGGCAAAAAAGCCCCGCCCCCTGGCGGCCATATTTTTCGACCAATCAACATGGCTTGAAGGAATCTGATAGAGGGTCACCCAAGGAACATTTCTATAAAATGATTTGAAAATCAGCCCGACACTTATGGAGGAGAAGATTTTTTAAGTTTTCACTATAGCCATAAAAGGCAAAATAGCCCCGCCCCCTGGCGGCCATGCTTTTTGACCAATCAACATGGCTTGAAGGAATCTGATAGATGATCACCCAAGGAACATTTCTACAAAATTATTTGAAAATCGGCCTGACACTTTTGGAGGAGAAGATTTTTTAAGTTTGCACTATAGCTATATAAGGCAAAATAGCCCCGCCCCCCCCCCCCCCCTGGCGGCCATGTTTTTCGACCAATCAACATGGCTTGAAGGAATCTGATAGAGGGTCACCCAAGGAACATTTCTACAAAATTATTTGAAAATCTGCCAACCAGTTTGGGAGAAGAAGAATTTTGAAGTTTTTTCGGTTTCGTTGCCATGGAAACCAGAATTTTGCATGGATCCCAAAAATTTGAAGGAATTCTGGTGAGGTCATTGAGAGGATGCTTTCTGTGAAGTTTCATCCAAATTGACCCACTGGTTACTGAGGAGAAGAAGTTGACGGATGCCGGACGCCGGACGCCGGACAAAAGGCGATCACAATAACTCACCTCGAGCAAAGCTCAGGTGAGCTAAAAACACCCGGCCCCATGGGCCTATATGTCACTGTTAAGTTGATTGATTAATTGATTGATTGGGGTTTAACGCCGTTTTTAACAATTTCTGAGTTATATCACGACGGCCAGTTCACCTACAATATAAAGTTGTCTGCAGCAGAGGCGTCAAAAAGTGGTCTATATGTGGGAAAGGGTTAAAAGTGTTACACCTACCTCTTCCTGTCTGTACCCAAACAATCCGTAGTCATATTTACCTGGTCTCCCAACAAATCTGAAATAAACAAGATAATTTGATGAACTGACATCCTCGGCCAAAAGGCAAATATATATAAATAATTCCTATAAGATAATAAGAGCGCCGCAAGCAAACACCAAGGCTCGTCTGCTTTTTTCTAAGTAAAACAAGATGTGTTTGTGAAACACTGATGCCCAAGAATGGCAACATCTAGGTCAAAGGTCAAGGTCGCAAGGTCAAAAATGTTGGTACTGACAGAAAGGTCATGTCACAAGGAATACACATGTGAAATATGGTAGCCGTACCTGTTAAGGTTCAAAAGTAGTGGACAAGGTTAAAGTTTTTTTCAAGAATGGCAACATCTAGGTCAAAGGTCAAGGTCGCAAGGTGAAAAAATTTGGTACTGACAGAAAGGTCATGTCACAAGGTATACACATGTGAAATATGGTAGCCTTACCTGTTATGGTTCAAAAGTAGTGGTCAAGGTTAAAGTTTTTTTTTAGAATGGCAACATATAGGTCAAAGGTCAAGGTCGTAAGGTCAAAAATGTTGGTACTGACAGAAAGGTCATGTCACAAGGAATACACATGTGAAATATGGTAGCCTTACCTGTTATGGTTCAAAAGAAGTGGTCAAGGTTAAAGTTTTTTCAAGAATGGCAACATCTAGGTCAAAGGTCAAGGTCGCAAGGTCAAAAATTTTGGTACTGACAGAAAGGTCATGTCACAAGGAATACACATGTGAAATATGGTAGCCGTACCTGTTATGGTTCAAAAGAAGTGGTCAAGGTTAAAGTTTTTTTCATGCAGACAGACAGACAGACAGACGTGCAGACAGGCCAAAAACTAGATGCCCACCGAATCGGTGATTCCGGGGGCATAAAAAGGGGCATTACTGAATAATTTTTATTGCCAGAGTTATGTGACTTGGTTTAATAAACATGTGTATTGTTCCTAGGAACATGTGTATCAAGTTTAATTTGAAAATGTTGAATGTTTTTTTAGTTCTGATGACGCCGACGCCAAGAGTATTACAATACCCAGACTTTTATGCTTCGAAACAGACGGGCTAAAAAATGTGTTTATTTACAATGATACCACCTTGTCTCAGATGAGCATTTATACCGAGTTGCGTGTAAAACCAATTTAACCCTTTTCCCCATATAGACGCTTCGGCGATTTCTTATGACTTTTGAAATCATTGATTTCAACTCTAATGATTTCAACTCTATTCAATATTCATATATAGATATATATAGAACAGCCAAAAGTGTGTGTTCATATTATATTAAGACTAGGTTGACCTTAACCCTTTCCCTAATATAGATGATTTCTGACGCCTCTGCAGCAGATGGCTTTTTGAAAAAATATTGACAAAAGAAGAAATTGCTCAAAACAAGCAATTTCTCCTTTTGCCACTATATTTTCCACTTTTAGTCATAGGTTATCCATTCAATTATAGAGATTTTCTATATTTTGACAAAACATGTTCAAAGTCATCTGCTGCAGAATTGGCGTATGAGGGAAAGGGTTAAACTTACTTACCTGCCCTTGATGAAGGCAATATATATCAAGGTGGAGTAAAAGTTGACACATTGGAACAAAAACATCTTAAATGTAAAGGCATCTTCCCATTCTGACTCGGTTCTAGGCCTCTCTGTAAAAAATAAGATCATTGTTGCTGTTATTCATTCGTATTTAGAACATCCTTGTGTAGGAAGTGTAGCGGTTAACCCTTTCCCACATACAACAAATCTGCAGCAGACGACTTTGAAAACATCTCAGCAAAAACATTGTGGCAAAAAATTCTTTATTTGTCACATTGTTTTCAAAAGTTGTCTGCTGCGGAGTCATCAGCAAGTGTCTATATGTGGGAAAGGGTTATTCCTTTTCAAGATACTGAAAACTTTGAAAATATCTATACCAAAATATGGGAAATCTCTTTAAGCCTTTCCCATTTATAGATGCCTTTTGATGCATCTAAAGCAGACAACTTTTTGAAAACATTGTGACATAAGTAAAAATTGCTCATGATGAGAAATTTCTCCTTTAGCCACAATGTTTTCAATTCCATTCAATATTTATACTTTCACTGATAGATTTTCAAGTAATTTGCACAGATGTTTTTAAAGTCGTCTGCAGCAGATTTGTTGTATTCAGGAAAGGGGTAAATAACAATTTATTATTGAAATGCTTGTTATGAACAATTTCTACTTTTGCCACAATGTTTTCAAAAGTTGTCTACAAGTGGTAAGGGGTTAAGAGTAAAATCTAGAAATATCAAAACAAATAAATGGCTAAATCCTTTTAAACAACAAGAGGGCCATGATGGCCCTATATTGCTCACCTGATTTAATAGAACTTCAATAGTTTTCAAAGCTTTTACTCTATACTAAGGAAATCAAGCAACACCCCTAATGGCCATGTTTTTCAACGGATCATTATTTGAATAACCTTGGTAGAAGGTCACCCAAGGAATATTTGTGCCAAATAATGTTTAAATCAGACAGGTGCTTTTGGACAAGAAGATTTTTAAAGATTTTACAATGCACATAAAAGGAAAACAAGCCCCACCCCTTGGACCCATGTTTTTAATGGATCGGATTAATTTGAACAATCTTGGTAGAAGGTCCCCCAAGGAACATTTGTGCCAAATTATCTATAAATCGGGCCAGTACTTTTGGACAAGAAGATTTTTAAAATGTTTACAATGCACATAAAAGAAAAATAAGCCCAGCCCCTGGCAGCCATGTTTTTCAATGGATCAGATTAATTTGAACAATCTTGGTAGAAGGTCCCCCAAGGAACATTTGTGTTAAATTATCTTTAAATCAGGCCAGTACTTTTTGACAAGAAGATTTTTAAAGATTTTACAATGCACATATAAGGAGAACAAGCTCCGCCCCCTGGCGGCCATGTTTTTCAACGGTTTCAATGTGTTGAACAATCTTGATAGAGGCACAATGAACATTTGTGCAAAATTATTTTCAAATCAAGCCAAGAAGTTTTGGCAATTTTCCCCTTTTCTGATCCCGCAGCAACCAAAGTTCTTCTTTGAACAACTTTAAAAGAGGACCACCTAAGGAACATTCCTATGAAGTTATTTTGAAATCAGTCATTGGTTTAGTAGGAAAAGTCATTTGTAGGAAATTGTTAACAGATGGACGTACAGACGACGACGGACGCCGGATGATCACAAAAGCTCACTTCGCACTTCGTGCTTAGGTGAGCTAAAAACTTCTTAAGTAGTAGCGTACAGGTTTTCTATATTTCTTGTTCCAAAAATAATGTAAAATATATAGCTTAAAACAGACGAAAGTCAGTTCTTCATGTCAGCAATTTCTACTTACCAAGTTCTGTTAGAGCCAAAGCAATTCTCTGATATATCTGGAATGAATGAATAAAACATGTCAATTCCTTTAGAACAATGAATCCAATTCAAAAGTATACTTAACAACAACAGTTGTCTGCAGACCAGATCATGAGTATGATGCAAGACATTTCAGATGGCCTCACTTAACATCAGTGGTGGTTATTTTGTTGGGTTCAAATAGAATAGACAGGTTATGATTCCTAATTGCATGGATAGACTGGCTTATCTGGCTCTATCTACACTGATCACAAATACCATATGGCTTAGTTTTTCAGAGAGCACAACTTAAATGTTGTTTTCATGCTGCTTTCTACAGTCTTTCAGATATGTTACAGTGCTCCCTGGGTAAACTACTGGAACTTCCAGTAAGTTACCCAGACATCCGTGGATAGTCATAATGCAATTGTTGATGACATACAACGCAGACATTTGTGTTAACATCCGTAGTTTTAACCCTCTCCCACATACAACAAAACAGCAGCAGATGACTTTAAGAACATCTTGGCAAAAATACTCAACATCTCTCTTAATTTCAGTATAATCATTTCTCGGTTTGCCACAATAAGTTCAAAACCCATCAGATGCAGTAGCTTCAAAAATTGTCTGTATGTGGGAAATGGTTAAATCTTTGAATATTGAACAGAAAGTCATTTTCTGGCAAAAGTCAGTCACAATATAATATGCTATTAACCCATTGCCAAAATGAAAAATATAATAGACATCATAAACTGTCTATATTGAGAAAAGATAAAGATTACCATGTGTAACTATACTTACAAAATTGAGCAGAAAGATGATGATCAAGTTGATACAGGCTGCTGTGGCTGAGGCAATTAACCCTGAGCGACCACTTATGGTCGTATCTTTGCTGGCAGCCAAAAGTCCAGACATCACTATACGATAGATGATTACGCCAAACACTGCAGCAATCACCAGACATAACTGAAAGTTATAAATATTGTGTGTAAGAAAAGACACATGTGTCACCTGTCAACGTGTCAGTCAAAGAAAATGATTCCTGTGTCACAATGCCAAAGTAGGACACACACAAAGTGATCAGTAGATTTCAAATAGTATACAGTTATGTAATGGGTATTTGTGTAACATTCAAAACTGTTGTCCAGAGGTGGAGGGGTTGACTTCCCCGAGACAGAGGGACAAGAGTTATGACTGTTACACAATATACACATTGTTACCTGATTCAATTTCATTGTTTAAAAAAGAAAAAAGACAAATTATTTACTCTAAGAGAATGTTATTTAATTTGTTTACACAAAATAATACAAACATTACAAATGACGTAACCAATGACGTAAACATGCGTGTGGGCAACAGTTCATACTGTTCAAAACAATGCAAAATTCCCAATTTCATTAGAAAAAGTCAAAATGGTTAACAGACATTTATATAGTGCATCAAATAATAATATTAAATATTCATTTCATGGACAGGGTATATAATATGTTGTCTGTTAACTAAAGAAGAGATTGAAGGAACATTCATTATCTGCCCAGTAAGTTAATCCTTTCCTACATATAGCAGCTTTCTTTACGTCTCTGCAGTAGTCAACGTTTGAAAACATTGTGACAAAAGGGAGAAATTGCTCAGAACAAACAACTTTTTTCAGTAATTATTCCTTCATTTTTAGAGGTTTGTCATTTTTTTGCCTAGATGTTTTCCATATAGTCTGTTGAACATTTGTTGTATGTGAGAAAGGATTAACCCTTTCCACATACAGTCGCTTTCTGATGCCACTGCAGCAGACGACCTTTGAAAATATTATGACAAAAGTAAAAATTGCTCAAAACAAGCAATTTCTTCGTTTGCCATAATGTTTTCAACTCTTTTCAGTAATTATACCAATATTTATGGACCGTTTCTGGGGTTTTTGCCAAGATGTTTTCAAAGTTGTCTGCTGTACATTTATTGAATGGTGGAAAGGCTTAACATGTGACGAATGGACTGACAGACTATGGAGAAGTGAATTTGAATATGTGGAACTGTTTTTGAGTAATGAGGTAAGGTTAACCCTTTCCCTCATATAGACCCTTTCTGACGCCTCTGCAGCAGAGCTTTTAGAAAACATGGTGACAAAAGAAGAAATTGCTCAAAACGAGCAATTTCTCCTTTTGCCACAATGTTTTCCTCTTTTAGTCATAGGTCATCCATTCAATTATAGAGATTTTCTATTTTTTGACAAAATATGTTCGAAGTCGTCTGCTGCAGAATTGTCGTATGAGGGAAAGGGTTAAAATTTTGTGACGACCACCACCCCAAGGATACATGCATCACAATAGCCCTTTTTTTTTTCTTCGAAAAACAGCCAAGCTTAAAATAAAACAGGGCAATAACTGCATCTCACAACGAAAACTTACAAAGAATATGATGATGGTGATGGTGGTGAAATATCGGACACATTTACTCCAACTAGGAAGGAATGGTTCCTTCTTTTTGTTAATCGGGTTCACTTTGGTTCTTCTTACTTTGGCTTCAAACTCTGGTCGAACTGTTTCCTAATAACACAAGAGATTTATATAAACCTTTTCCCAGCTGATTTGTATGATTTCATTAGTCTTTTTTACTATAAATTATTATCTTGTCAAGTATCTGTGCCTGCTAGACATTCTTAAATATTGTTGGATAAGGAAAATAACTACAATGATAAAATATTTCATTTCTTTGGGTTTTACCACATATTTTTCTTGTTGTGTTAAAGTTGTTCTTGTTTCTTTTGTTGAATGTGTCAAGAAATATTTTTCAAATCAAGTTTTTGGTTATTAAATTCAATTTTCTAAAATTAGTGCAATTACCAACCTTAACCCTATCCCTCATATGACAATTCTGCAGCAGACGACTTTGAACAATTTTGTCAAAAAAAAGAAAATCTCTATAATTGAATGGATAACCTATGACTAAAAGTGGAAAACATTGTGGCCAAAGGAGAAATTGCTGATGTTGAGCAATTTCTTCTTTTGTCACAATGTTTTCTAAAAGACGTCTGCTGCAGAGGTATCAGGAAGCGTCTATATGAGGGAAAGAGTTAATCAATCATCTCTTGTAGCTCTATTGATTGATACAACTGAATATTTTTTAATCCCTATAAAGATAATTTACATGTGGAAAGCTTTAGAATGAAAAATAACGCTTTCCACATTCAGACACTCAGATGCCTGTGCAGCAAACTTTGAAAACATAATGACAAAAGGAGAAATGAGCAATTTCCCTATTTGTCACAATGGTATTTTTTTTTTATCTTTTTTCAATTATAATACTTTCATTTATAGAAACTTTCCATATTATTGCTCAGATGTTTTCAGTCGTCTGCTGCAGATTTGTTTTATGTGGGAAAGGGTTTAACCAGTTTAATTACCTCTTCTTGTTCAAACTCTGCTACATCCCAGTCATAGCCAATTTCTGCCTGTTTCCTTTTCCATAACTCTTGGAAAAATGATGCTACACAAAAATGAAAAATAAAAGAATACTTATTCCTTAACCCTTTCCCTCATACGACAATTCTGCAGCAGACGACTTTGAACGTATTTTGTCAAAACATAGAAAATCTCTATAATGGAATTGATAACCTATGACAAAAAGTGGAAAACATTGTGGCAAAAGGAGAAATTGCACGTTTTGTGCAATTTCTTCTTTTGTCACTATGTTTTCAAAAAGCCGTCTGCTGCAGAGGCGTTCGAAAGCGTCTATATGAGGGAAAGGGTTAACCCTTTCTCATTTTCAGACTCAATTTAGGCACAGAAAGCATACGACTTTCTAATGCATTATTTAAATGAGCAATATTTCCTTTTGTCACAATGTTTTCAACTCGATTTAACAATTACACTTTCATTTAACCCTTTCCCTCATATAGACGCTTTCTGACGGCTTTATGAAAACATAGTGACAAAAGAAGAATTGCTCAAAACGAACAATTTCTCCTTTAGACACAATATTTTCCACTTTTAGTCATAGGTTATCCATTCAATTATAGAGATTTTCTTTTTATTGACAAAATATGATCAAAGTTGTCTGCTGCAGAATTGTCGTATGAGGGAAAGGTTTAAAGAGATTTTTCATATTTTTGTCTGGATATTTTCAAAGTTGTCTGCTGCAGATTTTTGTTGTATGTGGGAAAAGGTTAACAGCTCTGTCCATTACATGTTTTAGATAGAAAATGACATGAACTTACATTAAGAATATTTAAATCATTTAACTAATATGTTAATATTAAAGACATCTGCAGAAAATAAATTAACACCTGATGTGAAAGTAGTCTATTTCTTAACCCTTTCCCACATACGACAATTCTGCAACGGACGACTTTGAACATATTTTGTCAAAAAATAGAAAATCTCTATAATTGAATGGATAACCTATGTCTAAAAGTAGTAAACATTGTGGCAAAAGATAGACTCTGATCATACTGTTTAACAATGAACGGCTAGTCTTGATTTTGCTGGTTACAAAGTCTAGAAAATTTGCATGAAATGGCTAATAATTCAATTATTTTCTTCAATAAGGTTAGAATGTGAGCCTAAACATGAGTGCCGCAAAGCAAACGCCAATGGTCTGCTTTTTTCCAAGTCGAAAAAGTGTTCTGAGTTTAAGGTTTACGTTTTGTGTTGACTATGATGCCACGGTTATGGCAATACCCTGACTTTATTTCTTCGTAAAACAGACAAGCTCAAACATAATGCTAACATACTTACCCCAAAGGGCCATAAAAATAGCAAAGGCAACAGTGGCGGTGTTGTCAAATAGGTAAGTAGCTCTTGAGGTGTAACATTGATCCCCTAGTTTCCAGTATGGACATTTCTTATCACATAACGGACACATGGTGATATTGGCTGCTGCACCAAAACACTGGTCATCCCTAGTAGAAATAGACAGATTGGAAATGAAGAATCTATGAGTGTAACCCTTTCCCACATATGACAAATTTGCAGCAGACGACTTTGAAAACATCTACTCAAGACATGGAAAATCTCTAGAAATGAAGGTATAACTACTGAAACAAGTTGAAAACACTGTGTGAAAAGGAGAAATTGCTCATTTTGAGCAATTTCTGCTTTTTGTCACAATGTTTTTAAAAGTCGTCTGCTACAAATGCGTCTGCAAGTGTAATTTTTCTTGAAAAAAATATTTCTAAGAAATTCTGAAAGCGAAGGGCCATGATGGTCCCCCCCCCCCCCCCTTTCTTACTGACCCGAGTACATGAGTTCTCACATACATTGCAACCATGTACTCAATCCATTCAATGTGCCTTTAAAGGGACTTAACACCATAATTGTCCGAAATCATCATATTTTATACTTATTCTAATTAATCCAAAATACGTCGATATATATGTAACGGAATGTTGTAGAAGGTCGTACAAGTCTTGTTTTTCATTATTTCATAGGAAATAAGCAGTTAAAAAAACGTCCGGTCCGTGTTTTCCCGTTTAAAAATACCGTGGAATTTCCTCTTGCTCCTTTGAATTTATGGATTCAATTCGGCATTCTCTAACACTATCGACTCATTACATTCATGTATGCGTGAGTGTAAGGAATGACAACTCCGCGAAGGAGATTGTCAATTCGGTTGTAGTGATTACGTGATAAATATACAGCGATATGTTTAGATTTACTGGGTTACTAACCCAGTAGATTTTACAATGCAAAATAACAAAAAATATCCGCAATATTAATAGTGTGCATATATTGTAGTACATCAGTCAGCAAATCTCAATGCCTTACATGCAAAAACATCAAGGTAATAGCAATTTTTAACAATTTTCTTTTTTTTTCGTCTTTTTCTCATATGGGATTCAGTCCCTTTAAAAGAAAGTTGACAAGAGATCATTCATGATAATTCATTGCATATTCAGGCTATCAATTTCAGGAAAAGAGTTTCAAAATTTTACATTTGAACTTTGACCTACACTGTGACGAAATGCAAACCTATTCTCTCAGAGGGGTTCTAAAACAGCTGAACTTTCATACACAAGGCGATCACAATAGCTCAAGATGATTTAATAGCAATTTGTGTGTTCAGGTGAGCTCAAAATGAAATATGAGTGCCATCGGGCAATTAGGAATCTTGCATTATCTGCATACAGTGAGGTCAGCAAATGCACAATCTCACCACAGACTTCACTGTCCACTTTCTTGTAATATAGCGCTTAATAAAACTTTAAAACAAACTAGAAATATCACTGAAGGTGATGAATACCCCAAACTGGTGCCTGACAATATACATATGTATGATTTCAAGGGGCCATAACTCATTTAAAAATAATTCCAGTGCAACACGCCGACAATATGCACAACTAGGCTTGGTATCAATTATTCTTGTGAAGTTATATTGAATTCTGACCAAGGGTTGCTGAGAAATAGTGTTCACAAGAAATTTCCACAGACCAACAGACCGACAGACCGACAAATGTGACTCCTATATATATAGCCCCCATATACTATGTATCTGGGGGGTATAATAAAAATATTTAGGTAAAGCACTACTTGTATCATACTAATGTACATGTAACTGAAACAGAAATGCAGACATTATAAGAAAACATTCTGCAAGGCAAAATTCAAATATATTATCTCTATCATCTGTTTAATTCTCGTCTTTCAATTTCTTCCATTCTATTTCTCCTCCCTGTTTATAAAATATTGACTCAGACCTCTAGATAAGGGGCATTTTTCATGTTCGCAAATCTTTATTTGACATTCATACCCTATATTGCGGGTGAGACGATTCTTTTGAGTACCCACAACATAGGATTTGGTTGAGTAATAAGTGAAATATTGTGTGGAAAAGACCTGTTCTCTCCCTCTTATCTAGTCCTCTGCTATTTTTTCATTCCACCATTTGTTATGTAATATACATGACTTACAGTATAGGGTCATTGAACACTGTAGCACATCCATAGATAAACGCAGCTAAACCAACAATGGAGGCAGGTATCAACATCATCGTGTAATAACCTAGCCAGGCAAAGTATATCCCAACCTTCTCACCGAAATAGTTTCTACAAAATTTCAAGTATATATATAGGTATCACAATTGAACAAACCAAACTGCATTATTACCATTTCCCATTTAAAGACGCAATTGAATGCATCTGCAGCAGACGTCTTTTGAAAGCATTGTTGAAAAAGGAGAAATTGTTCACGATGAGGAATTTCTTCTTCTGCCATTAAATTTCAACTATATTCAATAATGATCTTTTCAATTATTGAGATTTTTTTTAAGATGTTTCCAAACTCTTCTGCTGCAGTTTTGTTGTATGTGGGAAAGGGTTATGCATCATATTAATATATTTCCTACTAGGCAGAAATATATTGACCTTCTATCCACAAATAGATGATCCTACAAAATAAATGAGAGGGCCAAGATGGCCCTAAATCAATCACCTGAATGATAGTATAGTAGAAAATGATACTGCTAATAAAGGTGAAAATTTGATCAAGATTGGGAATGAACTGCAAATGAAACAGCATATCTATCAGTAAAGGACATTTGTAATAATGCATTGAATCTTTGAAGAATTTGAAAAAGGACCACCACAAGAACATTCCTTTGAAGTTTGGTTGATATCCGTCCATTGGTTTAGGAGGAGATGTCGTTTGAAGCTAACAACATTTGAACAATCTTGGTAGAGGTCCACTAGATGATGCTACATACCAAATATGAAAGGCCTGGGCCCTCTACTCTTAGACAAGAAGATTTTAAAGTTTTTTCCCTATATGAGTCTATGAAAAACAAGTGACCCCGGGGAGGGGTAATTTTTGACTCCAGGGCTATAATTTGAACAATCTTGGTAGAGGTAAAGATAAAGATACATACTAAATATCAAAGGCCTGGGCCTTCTACTTTAAGACAAGAAGATTTTTAATTGTTGACGAGGGGCACTTCTTAGTCAAAAACTACATAGCAGACAGAATCCAAATTTCTGAATATTTGGGATTAAGCAGGGACGGCACCTCTTGGCAGAAAAAATATTTTGGACACTTCCCTTACCCTGAAATTGTCATCCTCGGTTTTAAGAGAGAGGCATCACAGACTGCTAAAAAATTAATGATGTGACCAAAGCGCACTTTGAAGAACTGGCAAAAGTTAATTCTGAGTCAAACAAAAAGAATGTAAGGGATACTGGTTTTGTAGCATTTACCATGAGTGACAGAGCTGCCAATGAAAAATGTGCTGACAAGTTTTTCCAGGGATATATATAAATAATGTAATAATGAAATGATGCATTGTTGACTCTTTTTTCATGTTTTTAAATAAAATATCTATTTGTTTCATTATTTTATTTATGCCCTGTTTTGCATGGACAGATCGTATAGAAAAAGTACTGGGCTTTTTCCTTTTTAGCGATTTTTCCTGCATTTTAAGCACATTTTTCCTGCGTTATAAGCGCATTTTTACCGCGTTTTAAGTGCGTCTTAAGCGCATTTTAAGTGTACTTTTCTGGCTTAAAATGAAAAAAAAATGCGCTTAGGATGCAGTTAAAATACGCTAGAAGTGAACTTTTTCTAATTCGGCAACAGGAGAAATTGCTCGTTTTGAGCAATTTCTTCTTTTGTCACTATGTTTTCAAAAAGCTGTCTGCTGCAGAGGTGTCAGAAAGCGTCTATATGAGAGAAAGGGTTAACTCTTATGGCAAATGTCTTATGGATTGTTTTCATAGCGCACAGCTCACTTATATTTCTAATGAATGGTATGTTACCCGACTTTAAACAATGGCTGAAACTTGTACCACATTCTTGGTCTAGCCCATAGCTTGTATAATAACTTATCACTTTCCCTCTTATAGACGCTTTGTGACGCCTCTGCAGCAGACAGCTGTTTGAAAACATGGGGACAATAGAAGAAATTGCTTATAACGAGCAGTTTCTCTTTTTTTCACCATGTTTTCAACCCTATTCAATTTTTGTACTTTCATTTTCAGAGATTTTCCATATTTTTTTCTAGATGTTTTCAAAGTCGTCTTCTGCAGAATTGTTGTATGTGGGAAAGGGTTAAATTTATAATTAGTGGTATGTTACCTGACTTTATCCAATGGCTGAAACTTGTACCACATTCTTGGTCTAGCCCATAGTTCATATAATAACTGCAAATATAACAATAATGCTTGATATGACAGTAAGCGACAGATGATGGAGAAGTGATCCCATTGTGTCAATGCAAGCAACAACAAAAAAGTCCTGAATCGATCACCGGAGTTATAGTATAGTAGCAAATGCTACTGCTTATAAATGTGAACATTTGATCAAGAGTGGGAACAAACTGTAAATTAGACAGCTTATCAGTAAAGGACATTTGTAATAATGCATTAAATTTTTGAACAATTACAAAAAGGACCACCACAGGAACATTTCTTTGAAGTTTGGTTGATATTATTTCATTGGTTTAATGCGACTGAACTCCAGATACCCAACTGTCGAAAAAAAAAAAAAATCCAATTTTTAGAAAATAAGTGTTATTTTTGTATTTCCTTATACCCCTTTCCTGATGCCGCCTGGCAGCTATCTTTTTCAACCAATAAATTTGGCTTGAACAAATTTTGTAGAAGGTTACTCAAACAAGTTTTTGCATTTTGCCCCATTTTCGGATGCCGTCTGTCGGCCAGCCATGTTTTTCAACCAATCAATATGGCTTCAACAAATTATGTAGAAGGTAACTCAAGAAACCTTTCTTTCTACAAAATTATCTTGGAATTAAGAATTTTAAAGTTATGGTATTTTTCTCCCTTTCTGATGCCACAGCAACCAAGAGTTCTCTATAAAATTTATATCTTTGAACAAATTTGAAAGAGGACCCCCAAAGTACCATTCTTTTAAATTCGGCTGAAATTGATCCAGTGGATAATGAGGAGATGTCATTTGAAAGTTAATTTTACCCCTTTTCTGATGCCACCTGTATGCCATGTCTTTCAACAAAGCATTATTGCTTTGACGAATTATGTTGAAGCCTACTAAAGGAACATTTCTACAAATTTATCTTGAAATCAGACAACGCTTTAATAAAAATCTAATTTTTATTTTTTTTGTCATTTTGCCCCTTCTGATGCAACCTGTATGCCATGTCTTTCAACAAAGCATTATTGCTTTGACGAATTATGTTGAAGCCTACTAAAGGAACATTTCTACAAATTTATCTTGAAATCAGACAACGCTTTAATAAAAATCTAATTTTTATTTTTTTTGTCATTTTGCCCCTTCTCTGAATCTGCCAGGCTGCCGTGTTTTTCAACCAATCAATATGACTTGGACATTTTTTTGTAGAGGGTCACCTAGGAACATATCTATAAAATTATATTGGAATCTGACAAGCGGATTAAGAGGAGATGAATATTAAAGATTGGCAGTTTTCCCCCCTTTCCTGATGCCCCAGCAACCAAAGTTTTTCATAGAATTCAGTAGCACCAGTGAATTTTGGTTGAAATTGGTCTCGTGGTTAAGATGTTATTTAAAGCTAAAAGTTAACAACGACGGCCAGAGAGTGATCAGAATAGATCACCTTGAGCCTTTCGGCTCAGGTGATCTAAAAACATAATATTGTATTTAAAAACATAAGTAAAAAGATAAAGTTAATACATGTATTGTTGTTATTTCTTTCTTTTTGAAACTGGCATTTAAATCCTGTCAATCTAATAAATTTTTCAGTACTTACATGTCTGTCATTCAATTTCCCTCTTGTTAACAATGAGTGCTCACTAATAAACTTTCCCTAAAACAAGATAAAATGATTTATTATATACCCGCACATTTACCATGTAGATGGTCATATGAAAATCAAATTACAGATTAAAATTCATTATTTGACTAGGTCAAATCAGTACCAAATATGATCATAAGACAGTGCGAATACTATTTTCTGAAGGTTCTTGTTTTGAATCTGGGCTATGTAGTAAAATAGGCAGAAAACCAGTACTATTAGGGAAAAACTATGAAACTTGACTTTCATGCCATCTACTTGTTATTTTTTTTTTTAATATTTATTAAAATAACACCTAGAAAATTCAGAATTATCGTGATTTTAGCTATCGGTTGCAAACTATGTACTTGAAATGTCAGGCCGAGAGTAAAGCTCATACTATATTATTGGGTGTGGCCTAAGTATTGGAGTATATTTCATATGTCACTCATACTTTTAATTGCATGTTAAAAAAAAGATGTTATTTCAATATCAAATTAATTGAATCTGTATATTTGTTTCTTTTATAAGTTCCAATTAAAGAGATTGTTCCAATTTTGGCCAGGATGTTTTTCAAAGTTGTCTGATGTAGATTTGTTGTATCTAGGAAACAGTTAAATATGAGAGGTTCATAGATCTGTCCAAAATTGCAGAATCTAAACTTCTCTTGATACTGAAGATCCCAATCAAGTTACATTAACTGGGAATTATACTTTCCAATTTTCAGATGTTACAATTTTTCCCTTATGCATCAAGGCAGACTTCTCTAAAAAGATCATATCAGGTAAACGGTTGATTGTTTTGAAAGACAACAAACACTTAAACTTACATCGTGCAGTTGGAATGCAGCACTGTAGGAACCATTACTGACCAATTTCTTGATACCTAAAATAAACAATGAGCGTGAATCCAGGCTTGGCCATTGATTTTTTTCTGATGTTTGACAAGCATCATTTTACTTCCATCAATATGCTAAAATAAGTCTATACAGAAAGGCAGCAAGCAGCCTTCGAAGAATGCTTTGTGGAATATTGGTGTCAAAAAACACAGAATAAGGGTTTCTATCTAACGCAATATAGCTTAAACACATGACAGAGGCAATCAAATGCATCTGATTCTGTATCAGGCTTTAAAGTTCAGCTGTTATTTCATGAAAAATGTAATTCAATGTTTCATGTACAAATGTATACACAACCACTTCGGTGGTGTATTTGTAGATCATCTGCCTCAGAGTGCGAGAGGTTGCGGGTTTCGATCCCAAGCCGGGTCATACCAAAGACAAATGGTAGTAATGGCTGCCTCCTTGACGCTCAGGCTTGTGAGTTAGCATTACGACTGACTGCCATGTGTCAGGATAAATGGACAAATAGAAATGGTAACTTATCCCGGAAATGCTGTGAAAATTGTTGAAAGGGACACGAAACAACAAACAATCAATAAATCAAATGTCAATCAAATGTATACATACTGTCAATCAGAATAAAAGCTGTTGAAAACTAGAGTTGTCCTTACTGAACTAATGTCCCTTCAGGATGATGATACTTCAGGTATTTATAACCTTGACCTTGAGTGAAGGTCATGAGCCAACTTTGTGCCAAAAATGATCTTCTAATGTCTTAGGATTGTAAATAACTACAGATGGACAAACATACAGACAAATGGGCTGACAAGCTGATGAATATATACCCCCCAAACTTTAATCACAGCGGGCATTAAAATAGCTTACAGTGAGGAATATAATCAGACTATATGGATGCTCATACCGGCTCCATATAAAGGGAATTTTTATATAATTATTTGACCTGCATCCTCCAAGTTAAAAATGGTACTCTAAAGAAAACATCCCAGTGAGACAATTCTTTCTAAAAGTTCAATACATACCAAATCTTCGGGCTGCTGGATTTTCTGGCTTGGCATCTTCATAGAAGGCTCTTGCGAGAATAGAGTAGGCTATTCTGCTTCTCTGGGCATTGGTAAAGAAACTGTCTTTGTCTTTGATCACAAACCTGCAAGAAGATGGACCATGTTAAAACTCCCACCTGGTATGCCATGTTATTTTAGAGTCGACTACTTCAATAATGTTTGAGGAACAAGTGTTAAATCCATAATTTGAAGAATAATTATGAAACAATGGTTTCTTTTGTAAACTTTATATCAAATTTGTACCTGTATATAACGAGATGATCTATTTTTGTATATTAAAATGATAAATTATCATTATTTATCATAAGAATGTAATTATTTTCTTAAACTCATCTGTGAAATGAAAATGATGGTGTCATCCTTTGGAATTATTACAGCCGTAACCTATTCCCACATATTATAAATCTGCAGCAGAAGACTTTGAAAGCATATGGTTACATATATGGTTTAAATTACCTCTTAAATAGAGTTGTAAACATTGTAAATTCTCATTATGAGCGACTCCTCCTTTTGCCACAATGTTTTTTTAATAGTCGTCTACTGCAGCAGAATTTTCAATAAACGTCTGAATGTGGGAAAGGATCCTTATGAGTTTTGTTAAAGTCAGGATAAAATTTGGATTATCCGGATTGGATTTAACGGAGAAAAAAAAAAAGTTGTTGTTCTACAATGTCTGTTCATGTTCAATTTTGATATAGTTAATGAATATAATATTTGAAAATATGCTTAAAATTCTCAATTATTATATTTTTCATTATTTTAGAAATATAGTTGACCATAAAAATTAGTAAATGCAAGATGCAACAAGATCCCACTCAGTATCCAAAATGCATTATAGCTAAACTAATGAACTAAACTTTGATAAAAGAAAACATCATAAATGACCAATAACTCCCAACTACCTTGGCATTCTCTACAAATGTAAATGAAACAAACTGACAGAAAATAAGAACAAAATATAAAAGTGTTACCATTTGGTACAAGTTGTAAAGAGTAACAAATAAATGCTTAAGCTTTATGTTACTGAGAAAATTAAGAGAAAGTGACACTTATACTTACACTAGAGAAAAGATTCAATTTTGTACTTAAAATGATTCAAATAAGATCTTAAATAAATGGAGGTTTAAGCATTTAATTAAAAGAATGTACAACAAAATGACAACTTTTGATAACATTGCTGGAAAAAACAAAACACTCCTGATGAGCATTTTCCGCTTTTCTTACAATGTTTCCCTTCATTTATAATCCTTCTTTAACCCTTTCCCTCATATAGACGCTTTCTGACGCCTCTACAGCAGACGGCTTTTTTAAAACATAGTGACAAAAGAAGAAATTGCACAAAACGTGCAATTTCTCCTTTTGACACAATGTTTTCCACTTCATGTCCTATGTTATCCATTTAATTATTGAGATTTTCCCGTTTTTGACAAAATATGTTCAAAGTCGTCTGCTGCAGAATTGCCGTATGAGGGAAAGGGTTAAAAGATGTTTTGTAATTTCGAAGAATAGTGTACAGCACTTACATATATTTATAAAACATATGTTCTGCTAAAAACAATATTAGCATAGAGCAGAGATTAATACATAGACACATTATGTACAGGCCAATTTTGGTGTAAATTATAAGCATTCCCTTATATTGAAACTGACCAAAATTGTTCTACAATAATGCAAAAACACCTGCAAAGAGTTGGTTATTAACAAAGGACACATTATAATGGGTAGGTAAAGTAAATACTGGCTGGTTATTACTTTTGGACTAATCTACAACAACAAAACTAAGGTAAAGTTATAGAACATACAAAAGTAGATATCAAATTATTCTATATTGAAAAACTAAATATAAGTAGGAACAGAAAGAATAATTGTTTAATCATTACTAAGAAATGATTCTTGGAATAGAGAATACAGCTAATTTGAACAGTGATTTTACAATCAATAACTGAAAATGACCATATAACCAATTCAATAAAATCTTTGATAAAACTGAAAAAATATATCAGCCTTTTTTATTCAGCCCTGACATTTTTCTGTTTTGTATGAATCAGTAAAATTTCAAATAAAAATCCAGAAAAATAGAAACTATTTTTTTTTTCTTTCAAAAAGCATATAATTTATTTCACAGTCATAGGGCCATCTGCTCCAATAGGACAACCATCCTGTGTTTAGTTTGAATACTCTGGGCCATCTACTCCCATAGGGCAATCATCCTGTTTTTAGTTTGAATACTCTGGGCCATCTACTCCCATAGGCCAATCATCCTGGTTTTAGTTTGAATTCTCTGGGCCATCTGCTCCCATAGGCCAATCATCCTGTTTTTAGTTTGAATACTCTGGGCCATCTGCTCCTATAGGCCAATCATCCTGTTTTTAGTTTGAATACTCTGGGCCATCTACTCAATGAATATTATCATCCTGTGAGGTTTGAAGACTGACTGGGACAAAAGATTCTTCGGGTATTTATCAGAAACCATCTTACTCTTATGGTGCCTGTGACCTTGACTTTGACCTTTCAATTGTTATCCTCAAAACTTAAGGGATTGCATACTCAATAAATACAATCATCCTTTGAAGTATAAAGACTCTTAGACAAAGGGTTTTTAAAATATTGAGCAGAAGCATATTTTGACCATTAATGATTATGTGACCTTGACCTTTGATCCAGTGATACAAAACAGAATAGGGTTCATCTATTCAGAAAGTCTAATATAGTCCTAAAAAGTTTGAAGACTCTGGGTCAAAGGAGTCTGGAGATATTGAGCGGAAATGGGTTTAACCTTTATGGCCGCTGTAACCTTGACCTTTGACCCAGTCACCCTTAAAATTAAAGGGATCATCTATACAATTAGACAAAGCATCTTATGAAGTTTGAAAACCCTAGATCAAAGGGTTGAGATATCAAGAAGAAATAGATTTTACATTTATGGCCCATGTGACCTTGACCTTTGACCCAGTTAGCCCCAATATATATAATCTAATGAATTAGACCAATCATCCCATGAAGTTTAAGGACTCTGGGTCAAAGGGTTCTTGAGATATTGAGCAGTAATGGATTTGACCTTAATGGCCAAGCTTGGCCTTTGACCCAATGACCCCCAACAAAGTAATGGATCATCTTCTCAATTGGATAAATCATACCATGAAGTTTGAAGACTTCTATGGAACTCTTGCTATTGAGTAGAAAGGAAGTGTGACGTACAGACTGACAGAGAGACCAAAAAATATTATGTCTCCCCTAAGTGGGAGGAGACATAATTACTTTTAGAATGTTACGTTTCTTTCCAAAAATGTTTTCTAAAATCATTCTTAGACCATTAATTCCTATATTGGTGGTACTTAAGTTAATCATATCAATGAGAAAAATGGTTTTGATTATCAAAAACATAGGGTTTGGTTGGATGTTTATAGAGATATTGTAATGGAAAGACCTGTATACTCTTGTATTTAATAAACTAATAGTGAATGAATGGCTTTATTAACATAATAACTGTCTTTTACATAATAAGGTATCTATTTTGAATAAGAATTACATAAAGATTTTAGCACTCCAACATGCAATCCAGTCCATTATCTCTATTGCAACCTATTACCCCAGATAAGCATTTTTTAGACTCTTCCCAAATGGAACTATCCGATGAAAAAACATGTAAACGAAAATCTAGATTAATGACTTGAGTTATAAACTTGAGACAGTCTGCATTTGTGATAAATTGTGCAATATTAGAAAATTCTCTCGAAAATACAACAAAACCTGTCTTTTTGCGATCCTTTTGAAAGAATGTTCTATACAGGAATAGGTTGCAAAGCTATATCAGGACAAAGAATACTTCAGACACAGAACACAATATGATATCATTTTATAAGCATATTCCATTACCTATACATGTAACATCATAACACCATCAATATATTCCTGTCATCCCCCCGAAAAGCACTTTATATTCGTTCAATCTTATTGAAAGCCATACAATACATATGCGCAGTTATACTTCTTTATTTGACTTTGCTTTCTTTGACTGTTTCAGCTATGATGGCTTGATAATTGCAATTACAGAAATCAATGCACTGAAAGTGAGGCCCATGTAATTTAAACTGTCAACATTGTTTGCAACACCATTGCAAACATTTAGCGAAAGAAAAATGGTATGTGATGATTAGCAGGTTATCTGAATTTCTTTTAAATTCAAAGTACTTTTCATAACCTAGAAAATTAATCTCAAATTCAAGCACTTTTCCAATTTTAACCCGTTCCCACATACAGATGCTTTCTGATGACTACTGCAGCAGACGACTTTTGAAACATTGTGGTACAAGATGAAATTGCTAGTTTGTTTTCAACTATTTAAAGTAATGATACTTTCATTTCTACAGATTTTCCATATTTTTGCTGAGGAGTTTTCTAGGTCGCCTGCTGCAGATTTCTTGTATGTGGGAAAAGGTTTAAGGAAGAGTGTTAACCCTGATGAATACAATTTCTATCCTGATGAATAAATTTAATGTACTCAATAAAGGCTGTACCTAGATATATCTAATGTACTCAATAAAGGCTGTACCTAGATATATCTAATGTACTCAATAAAGGCTGTACTAGATATATCTAATGTACTCAATAATGGCTGTACCTAAATATATATCTAATATACTCTATAAAGGCTGTAACAAGATATATCTAAATAGATAACGGTTTAAATGGATTGTTACAACAATTTTTCAGTTTTATCTCAGCATTTCCTGAGTACGTTACCAGTACTACTGGTCCGTTTCTCCAGACACAAGTAAGTCAGTCGTAAGGCTAACCCTGCAACCTTGAGCACCAAGGAGCGCAGCCATTACTACAAATTTGGTATGACCTGGGCAGGGATTGAACCCACGACCCCCACACCTGAGGCGGACGCTCTACCACTACACCACCAATTTTTAAGGCGGTCATCAATGGTTTGAAATCTTTATAAAACATTGTATATTATGCTTTCTACCTTTTCTGTCAATCAATTCTTTCCATTGAATAATGTCATTTACAAATGACTCCAGCTTCCCATTCTTCAGCCTTATCCAAATGCAGATACATTTTGACGCAGCTGCAGCAGCTAATTTTTGAAAAACATGTGGTAAAATGAGAAATTGTTCATAATTAGCAACTATTATTTTTGCCAAAATATTTTCAACACTATTCAATTATTTTACTTGCATTTATTAAGCATTTTCTTTCTTTATTTTCCGAAAGATGTTCAGACAGAAAAGGTTTTAAGCTTAAGCTTTCAAAATATGCATGCTACCGTATGAGATACAATATAAAAAAATTCATTTAACGTTTTCACTCTCACAATTGTTCTTTTATCAAAAAGTACCAGTATATATAAAACTGAAAACATCAGTCTGTATATATATACTCCTTTTCACATGCAGACTACTTTTGAGAACATTGTGGCAAATTGGAATATTACTCATAATGGGCAATGTCTGGTTTTCTACTTCACTGTTTTCAAAACTATCAAATAATTAAATTTTCATTTATAAATAAAGATTTTTGATAATTTTTATCTAGATATTTCGAAAGTAAAAAAATAATGTTTGTTGCAGATAATATGTATGTTGGACATATTTAACGCACAACAAAAAATTCAAATAGTGAACAATGATATTTAGTAGAAAAGACAACATTTTTAAAAGTAGTCTACATCACAAGCATCAAAAGTTGGTTATTTAAGGTAAATGGTTAGCATTTTAATCTATGACAGTTAACCCTTTCCCTCATTCGATAATTCTGCAGCAGACGACTTTGACCGTATTTTGTCATAACATAGAAAATCTCCATAATTGAATGGATAACCTATGACAAAAAGTGGAAAACATTGTGGCAAAAGGAGAAATTGCACATTTTGTGCAATTTCTTCTTTTGTCACTATGTTTTCAAAAAGCCGTCTGCTGCAGAGGCGTCAAAGAAAGCGTCTATATGAGGGAAAGGGTTAAATTACACATTGGAGTAAGAAATAATTCCATTGTTTCATATTATCAATATACCCTGTTCCAACATTGAGTGTAGCATGAGAGAAAAAGTTAAGTGAATTTGTTCCAGAGCTCTAGATAATATTCACACTTCTTTTTAGATACTTAATTTACACTTTCTCACATATAGACTGCTTCTGACGCCTCTGCAGCAGACAACTTTTGAAACCATCTCAACAAAAGGAGAAATTGCTCAAAACGTTGCTTTTCAACTCTTTTCAGTAATTATACCTACAACTATAGAGCTTTTCTGTGTGTTTGTCTAGATTCTTTCAAATTCATCTGCTGCAGATTTGTTGTATGTGGGAAAGGGTAAAACCCTGTATGTTCTTGTTCCCACATAATGACCTGGTTTGTAATAAGAGAGATATTGGAAGGCGAAGAAGATCTAGACCTCTGTTAATATATAGTCCATGCAAGACACACAAGATATTCAACATAAATTATTTTTTACCAAGAATGTTCCCCTCCTTTAAGAAGTCTATGGATACAGGAAAATGCAACAATAGAAACAATAAATTACAGTAATACAAAGCTGAGCATTCAGAAGAATGGCTATAGAATGTATTACATGTATATAATCAGAACAGCCATATTTGTGTGACTATTTGAGTCCATCCTTGGGAAAAGGTACAGGTTCTAGATCAGCCTGTACATAAACAGTGTGATCAAAGTCTTCACTGTTCACTTATTACTTACACAAGCTTGTAAGAAGCTTCAGTCAACTTAGCAGATGTACAGGCTGATCTGAACCTACACTTATACCTTTTCCCATTTCCAGGCTGCTTTATATAATATACAATGTTTATTATTATAAGATATTTCATGATATCATATTACATCATGCAAAACACATTTAAGTGTATGTATCAAACCAAGCAAACAGATCATTTAATGGGCCAATGGCTAGGTACATAATGCCTGCCTTAGTATACAAAAAGGATGAGATTTGGGAAGGTAACTTGAAGCTTAAGTGCCTCTTACAGGCAAGTGACACAATACAACAATATCTCAAAGTAAACAAGCTAAAACTGGTAACAATAATTTAAGAAATTAAACTAGGGTAAATAAACATTACAACTGTATTAACCGTGTTGCTTGAAAAAAAACTGTAGATTTATTTTCACCGATTTATAATTATAAATTCAGCAAATTTTCTGGTCAGTATATTTTCTATGAAACTGCATGTCATAAAAGACATCTATATTAAGCATTGCCTACTGACGAACAGACCCAATTGAAAAACAATTCATCGGGGTGGGTAGAAAAGTTAACATTTCAAAACAATCGAACGGTCTTCAATCATACCCTGTCTCAATATTTCCATTAAAAATACTGAAATAAATATTTGTTAACTAGTACATCTATTTAAGTTTTCTGCTTACCTGAAAGATATTTGTGAGCTCAAATTAAGTGACCTCAGTGTTTTTGTGACTCATGTCACATACACATAAGTGATGCAACAATAATCCTGAGCTGTCTTTTTGTTTGTAAATGGTTGATTCGGACCCTACTTAACCCTTTCCCTCATATAGACGCTTTCTGATGCCTCTGCAGCAGACGGCTTTTTGAAAACATAGTGACAAAAGAAGAAATTGCACAAAACGTGCAATTTCTCCTTTTGCCACAATGTTTTCCACTTTTTGTCATAGCTTATCCATTCAATTATGGAGATTTTCTATGTTTTGACAAAATATGTTCAAAGTCGTCTGCTAGCAGAATTGTCGTATGAGGGAAAGGATTAAGGGCTCAGATAAAGCATGCATGACCATATCATGCGAAAACCAACCCAAGGGAATCTGTGACAGCAGTAAGACTTAGATCACCACTAGTTCTGATCTCGGTCTACCCGGTTTTGTCACCATGTCATTCAAACATTCTTAATTTAGAGTCTTAACCCTTTCCCACATATAACAATTCTACAGCAGACAGTTTTGAAAATTTAACCCTTTCCCTCATACGACACTTCTGCAGCAGACGACTTTAAACATATTTGTCAAAAACTGGAAAATCTCTATAATTGAATGGATAACCTATGACTAAAAGTGAAAAACATTGTGGCAAAAGAAGAAATTGCTCAAAACGAGCAATTTCTTCTTTTGTCACTATGTTTTCAAAAAGCCGTCTGCTGCAGAGGTGTCAGAAAGCGTCTATATGAGGGAAAGGGTTAATAGGCTTATTCATGGAAAATATCAATAAATGAATGTATAATTATTGAATTGAGTTGAAACTATTAATTGTGGCAAAAGGAGAAAATGCTCATAATGAGCAATTACTACATTTACTTCAATCATTTAAAAAGTTGTATACTGCAGAGGCATCATAAAACATTCTGTATGTGGGAAAGCGCAAAGGTGGGATTTTCGGTTGATGAACCCACGTACAAATGTATTACTTGTGTTCAATTAGAAGATTACAAGACATCTCATTCAGTCCCTTAATACTATTCTAAATCAATTCCAATTTTATGATTAGTTTAATATATTCAACTTTCACACAATATGCATTAATAAAAACACCATTCATTAACCAATTAAATCAAAAGTACAGTGGTCTTGCAATAACTTGAAATTAAAATTTACTCAGAAATTGTTAAATACCCAAAGGAAACCAGTCATAAAATTATACCAAAACAAGAGGGTCCTAAGCGAACGCCATGCAGTCTGCTTTTTTCTAGGTCGAAAAAGTGGCATTTCAGCATAATTATTAAAGCCGGAGTTATGTGATTTGGTGTAGACATGATTGTGTATTGTTACTAGGTACATGTGTACCAAGTTTCATTTGAAAGTGTAAAACGTTTTTTGAGTCATGAGGTATTAGGTTAAAGTTTTGTGACAACGCAGACCACACTGAATACTCTTGACTATTTTTCTTTCCAAAAGCACAGGAATTAACTTAAAACAGCAGAGCAACAATTCTGATATTTTATGAACAAACAGAACTGCTATTACACTGTTTTACAAGCATGGATCCGTTCCCAGAATTTTTTTGTGCTAAACGATATATTCTGATTAACATATGCTCCAGTTATTGCAAACTCACTGCACATTTATTGCATTCAAAAATACTTGTTAATATCTATGCACTGTTTCCATGTAAAATGCACAATGTCCAACATAACAAAGATTCACAAACAGGTCACGAGTTATAATGATGTCAGAGCTCCAGATAAGGGGCGTTTTGCATGCTCTTATAATCCTTACTTGACCCTCTAACCCTATGTTGTGGGTACTCAAAGGAATCGTCACAGTGAGACGATTCTTTTGAGTACCCACAACATAGGGTTTGCTTTAATAATGAGAGAGATATTGTGGGAAAAAGAGCTGAATACCCCTCCTTATCTGGACCTCTGATGAGGGGGATTCTATTCAAGCATGACTGATGGAATCAATTCAGGGATATATAGTAGTCAATCTAGGTCACCGCAAATCTATCTCTTATCATATGGTTTTTCAACAACAGGAGCAAAGCAAGGAATTCATCATCAAAGATGTCCAGGACTTTTTGCGCATATCATGAGGGATGGGCCGGGGGAGCAGGAGGTGAGTTCTGGCATGGGATTATTGTTCACATTAGAATGCATATTTGAAAGATATATTGTCAGGCTTATTAACAACCATTTCCCATCTGCAGACGCATTTCGACACAATAACATTAGACAACTTTTGAAAACATTGTGGCCAAAGGTGAAATTACTCATGATGAGCAATTTCTCCTTTGGCCACAATGCTTTCAATTTTATTTAACTATTAAGCTATCTTTATTGGAGAATTTTCAGGTTTTTGTCACTATGTTTTCAAAGTCATCTGCTGAAGATTTGCTGTATGTGGGAAAGGGTTAAATGTTTGCCTCTCTCTGGCTATTCTCCTCTCCTGCATAATAACTGTCAAAGCAAGGAAGTTATTGAGACCCTTCAGAAACAGCAGGATAAAATGTTTTCAACACTGTAATAATCATATACTAAATGTATATTTCTAGGTGAAACATTATCTTTTCTTCATCTAAGCTACTAATATTGGATCAACATTAAGGTTTGTATATGGCAATACATGTTGAGTTTTCACCTTTCAAAGCAATATTTGTAAAAGGTAGAGAGAGAGAGAGAGAGAGAGAGAGCTGTCTGCAATTTCGAATATAAATTCTGTTCAACATGGGACAATAATATATAATATTCAGGGGAGTAGCTCCCTTTAGGCACTATAGGCATGTGCCTACACATTTTTTCTCAAAATGCCCCAAAATGCAGCTGCGGCGATAGACATCTGCAAAATGTATCGACCAGATCAGCCTGCGCCATCCGTGCAGACTGATCTGGCCGACACATTCCGTCTAAGGGGGATAGATGTATAGAGTAGTGATTCCTGAAACAGAAAATCCACAGGAGGCGAAAAATGTCTATCCGGCTAGGCCTGTGTGTGGCATGCTTAGGCTGATCCGGGTCGATACTTTACGCAGAGTCCACAATGTTGATATTCTCACGAGACGGCCTACACATTGATTATTGCAAAGCTACGCCCCTGATATTGACAACATAATAATGTGACCAGACGATAAGAGATAAGACTTGTTGAGTTCTATTAATGCCATGATGCATGTCAATACAATTCTCAGAGTTCTAGATAAGGAGCATACTTCTGATGTTTAAAATTCCGTACTTGACCTCCAAAACCAATGTTGAGAGTACTCACTGAGACAGGTATTTTGAGTACCAACAATATAGGGTTTGTTTGGGCAAAGAGAGAGAGATATTGCGGGGTAAAGACATATGAATTACTCTTCAACCTTTTACCCAAATACAGATTATTTCTGAGGCCTCTGTAGCAGATGAGTCTTGAAAACATTGTGGCAAAAGGAGAAATGTCTTTATGAGCAATTTCTCCTTTTGCTCCAATGTTTCCAACTCGGGAGATGGTTCATGTTTTCAAAGTCATCCGCTGCAGATTTGTCGTACGTGTGTATTACTCCTTATTTAGGTCTCTGGGGTCATTCACAATTAAATTGTAACATCTAGCATATATACAAGGTCCTTACTGTCCACTGTTTCAGGAAAACACAGATGATAGAGTGTAGAGTTTACGCAGCAAAGGTTTGAAATGGAAATTATACACATATATACTAAACACAAACCTGTCATGGTAAAAAGATCATCTCCCCCATTTAGAATTTAGATTTGTTTGTTATATTACGGCAACAGTTCACTTATCCTTCGTTCCTGGGTAAACAAACCAGTCCATTGCTAGGAAATGTGCCTTGCCCAAGGGCACTCCAACATGACTGTCGTGCCGTGACTGGGGTTCTAACCAGGGACGCACGGTTTCAATTCACCTACGCTAACCACTTGACCACGACGGATTCCTTTAGAATTTAGAGGGCCTGTCTCAAAATATTTGGTCAACAACTAAACACATCACAATTAACTTACAATAGTTGAAAAGTTGTATAGCCACTTCAAAGTGTTGGTTAACCCTTTCCCACATACAACAAATCTGCAGCAGACAACTTTGAAAACATACCCCAAAAAAATTGGAAACTCCCTTTAAATCAAAGTACAATCATTGAAAAGAGTCGAAATCATGGAGACAAAAGGAGAAATTGCTCGTTTTGAGCAATTTCTTCTTTTGTCGCCATGTTTTTAAAAAATTGTCTGCAGAGGTGTCAAAAAGCATCTATATGAGGGAAAGGGTTAAACACATATGTAACCATTTACCACATACAGACACATTTTGACACCTCTGCAGCACAATGCACGTTTGCCACAATGTTTTCAACTCTAGTCAATAATTATCAACATTTTCCATATTCTAGCCAAGAGGATTTAATTCTGCTGCATATTTGTTTCTGAGGTGTTTGTGTGTGGGATAGGATAAAAGTCATTCTTCATTATAAGGATATATATATTTCCTTATAAAGGCGTAAACCTTATTTCCATATATTTGGATTTGAGTCCATCCCTTTAACCCTTTCGCACATACAACAAGTCTGCAACAGACGACTTTGAAAACATATTGGCAAAAACATGTAAAATAAACAGCATAAATGAGAGTTAATTATTAAATAGAGTTAAAAACATTGTGTCAAAATGAGAAATTGCTCTGTTATGGAGGAAAGAGTTAAAAGGCGAATTTAAATCCTGATTTCATATTATTATCATTTTTACTCTATAAGACATAATGAAGTTTCGAAACTACCATAAAAGAGGCTAATTTCCTCCTTGAAATCTTAGAACAATCAGAAAAGTTGAAGAATAGAACATAATATTATGAGTGGCATCAAAGAAAAGCCAACCTTAGAGTATTCACAATCGATGTAGATCAAGAATAACATTCCCATCTACTTAACCCTTTCCCTCATATAGACTCTTTCTGACGCCTCTGCAGCAGACGGCTATTTGAAAACATAGTGACAAAAGAAGAAATTGCACAAAACGAGCAATTTCTCCTTTTGACACAATGTTTTCCACTTTTAGTCATAGCTATAGGTTATCCATTTAATTAAAGAGATTTTCTATTTTTTGACAAAATACGTTCAAATTCGTCTGCTGCAGAATTGTCAACTGTTTCCTCTTTCCCACATACACAAACATATGCAGAAGATGACTTTGATCTCTACTAGGCAAAAACACAAATCTCTATAAATGTACATAGGTATAATTACTGAAAAAGGTTGAAAACATTGTGGCAAACCGTGAAATTGCTCTTTTTTGAGCAATTTCTTCTTTTGTCACAATGTTAAAACATAATTGTTTGCTGCAAAGGCATCAGAAAAAGTCTAAATGTGGTAAAGGGTAAATTTGACACTTAGTCTACACTGTTAGAAATTCAGTCAATGACGCTTTCCAGAATTCCAGAAACTACTGACAAATACATTTTTTTGAATTTTGAATTCATAACACATTGTATGGATACACAGGACTGTTTTCTACACCTGTTATAAATATGCTAAGTTGGATTTTCTTGGAGGACAATTCATAATATTCAGTGACTTGATTATGCTCTGAAAGTAATAGAAAGCAGTTAGAATTAGTCACATTTGATTTCAAAGGCATTCATGAGTATCTGAAAAAGAGAATAAACCGTATTCCTTTATACTTATACAAAATCATGTCACAGATACATGTAGATAGATAGAAATAGATATTATTTTCAAGACACAGAGAAATCAATTATATTGCTATTATTTTCATGATGTAGACGAGATTTTGACAGTTTTCTAGATGAAAATGTGTAAAATCAACCAGAAAAAGGAGAAACTGCTTAAAACATACAATTTCTACTTTTATCAAAAGCTTCCTGAATTCACTGTTTAGCCCTTTCACCACTGTTCACCAACCAACAAGGAACGTGAGCCGGGTCAAGACCGTCGTGAGACAGCAAACAATTTCTACCTTTTTCGAAAGCTTCCAGAATTCTCTTTTTAGCCCTTTCACCACATACAAACGCATTTTGACGCCTTTGCAACAGATGACCGTTTAAAATATTGTTGAAAAAGGAGAAACTGCTCACAATGAGCATGTTCTACCTTCGCTACAATAACCTCAACTCTAGTCAGTAATTTGTACATTCATTTATTGAGAGTTTGCATACTTTTGCCCAAGTGTTTTCAAAGTTGTCTGCTACAGATTTGTTGCATGTTGTAAAGGGGGCTTAAAAGCAGACAACTCTAGAAATATCAAAACAGGTAAATAGTTAAATCCTTAATCCTTTCCCTTATAAAGACGCTTTTGGACGCCTCTGCAGCAGATGGCTTTTTGAAAACAAAGTGACAAAAGAAGAAATTGCTCAAAACGAGCAATTTCTCCTTTTGCCACAATGTTCTCCACTTTTAGTCATAGGTTATCCATTCAATTAAAGAGATTTTCCTATTTTTTGACAAAACATGTTCAAAGAATTGTCGTATGAGGGAAAGACACATGCAGTTACAATTATATAGTTCTAAGGAAAGACCCCACATCACCAAGGTTACTAAAGCATGGATTGATGGAATTTAACCCTTCTCTACCAACAGACATATCTGCAATAGACAGCTTTTGAAAAGATTGTGGCAAAAGGAGGCATAATCTCCTTTTACCACAATTTTCAAAACTTTTCAATAGTAATATTTTCATTTCCATAGACTTACCATATTTTTGCTGTATGATGCAAATGTGTTGTATGTGGGAAAGGGTTAATGATATTATAGATTCCATTTGCCTTCAAAATAACAGTGTTCACACAATTATCAGAGAATATTCATATCACTACAATAGTGTAATAACAATAGGTTACAAGTTAATTCTTTGAATCGAGATCCCCCTCTGAAAAAAGGAATGAAAATGAACGCTTTGACCACCTTGGTAATACCAGTTATCAGAGTGTTCACAAAATTTGACCATTAAGTGACGTAGTTTTTGACTCCACATGACCCAGTTTCAAACTATACTATAATTTGATGGGGATAAATGTTCTGATGATTTTTCATAAAACTTGGATGAAAAATGTGACCTCGTATGTGATCACATGATTTTTTCTATTTTTTCTAATGACCAAATGTTTTAACCCAGTGACCTGTTTTGAGGAAATGAATTTTCTTATGACGCCTTATGATGCTTTGCTGAAAAATGTAGCTTCAAGAGTGTTCATAAGATTTTTCTAAAATTTGACCTAGTTACCAATTCCGAGTTTGACTGAGATTTGATGGAGATGAAAGATCTGATGAACTTTCATAAGGATTGGATTTTCAATGTAGCCTGTAAAGGTTATTGTGATATAAACCAAGAGATACAGTACATATACAATATAAGTTGAATTTTACATTACTCTTGTGTGTTTGCAGCAATCTCAGTGAAATTTGCCATCTGACAATTTGTATGGTGGTTAACCTTTCCATATAGTTTTATACGGACGGACAACGCAAAGACAATAAACCCAAGCCGCCTTTGGTGGGGGATAATAAAGCAGGGAAGTATAACCATCATGATAGAAATTTCATATTGCTACAATAGTGCATTAACCCTTTCCCTCATATAGATGCTTTCTGATGCCTCTGTAGCAGACCGCTTTTTGAAAACATAGTGACAAAAGAAGAAATTGCTCAAAACGAGCAATTTCTTCTTTTGTCACAATTTTTTCAACTTTTAGTCATAGGTTATCCATTCAATTATAGAGATTTTTTGACAAAATGTGTTCAAAGTCATCTGCTGCAAAATTGTCGTATGAGGGAATGAATGAATGAATGAATGTATATTGTTTTATGGCGCATCGACAGCTAAGGTCATTTAACGCGCATTTTTTTTTTTAATTATTCATGATCCCTGGGTAAACAAACCAGTACTAGGCTAGAAAATGTGCCTTGCCCAAGGGCACTCCACCATGACCGTAGTGCCGCGACTGGGGATCGAACCCGGGACACCCGGTTTCGAAATCCCCGACGCTAACCACTCGACCACCAGCGGATTCCCTCGTATGAGGGAAAGGGTTAACACTAGGTTACAAAGCAGGGAAGTTCCCATATCAAAGTTAACATTATCAGAAAATGTTCATTTTGCTACAATAGTGTTTTAACATTAGGTTACAAAGCAGGCAAGTTCCCATATGAAAGTTAACATTATGAGAACATTATCAGAGAAAGTTCATATTGCTACAAAAATGTTTTAACGTAAGGTTACAAAGTGTGGATGTTCCTATATGAAAGTTAACATTATCAGAGAAAGTTTATATTTCTTTAATAGTGTTTTAACACTACGTTACAAAGCAGGAAAGTTCCCATATGAAAGTGAACATTATCAGAAACATTTATTATTTCTACAGTAGTGCCTTAACCCAATACTTCACATGACTTTTCAAAGGTCGTATGCTTTACAATGATCAGACGAACAATTTCACCAATCTAGAAAACTGACAGATTTATATTGATAAAGAGTTGAAAATATTGCAATAAAAGGTGAAATTGCTCGTTTTGAGCAATTTCACCTTTTATTGCAATGTTTTCAAAAGTTGTCTGCAACAGCGGGCGTCAAATGTAGTCTGTGTGAAGTAATGGGTTAACACTAGATAACAAAGCAGGGAAGTTCCCATAATATGAAAGTGAACATTATCAGAAACATTTATCATTTCTACAGTAGTGCATTAACACTAGGTTACAAAGCAGGGAAGTTCTCATATGAAAGTAAGAAACACTCACTGGTCCATGCGACTCCTGTTGAAAGCCGCTGTAAAATAATTATCATCTTCCTCGATGAGATCCTTGTCAAGGTCAAACGGTGTGGGTAGACAGTCAAATATACTTGCAAGTTCCTCCATATCGTTGGGCTAAAAAGCATGAACAAAATGTGAATGAGTTGACTTGTCACAAAAATTTAACTTCTGCACTTTCAGTTTCCCACATACAACAATTCTGCACCAGACATGATTGAAAACATAAAGGCAAACACATATGAAAAGTCCTTATTTATGAAAGGATATGATTGAATAGAGTTGAAAACATTGCATCAAAAGAATTATTTTTTTCATTATGAGCAGTTTTTCCTTTTTTTATCACATTGTTTTCAAATGTTGTCTGCTGAAATGCATTAAAAATGTGTTTGCATGTAATAAAGTTGAGAGAATACCGTTTTTCTTTCTTGGTATATGTTTGAATATCATTATGAGCAATTTCTCCTTTTGCCACAATGATTTCAACTCTATTCAAAAATCATTCATTCATTTAAAAGAGATTTTCAATATTTTGGAATTGATAATTTCAAACTCGTCTGCTTCAGATTTATTGTATGTGGGAAATACCTAAGGTTAAATGTCACTTCTGAACCTGTAAGGCTACAATGATTAAATTTAATTCATGCATTTCAAAATCTTCGCCGTGAAAAGCATGTGACAGACGCACATACACACAGAAACACAACAGCTAATTGTGCCAGCTATGTTTCGCTAATTGTAAAGTGGACTCAACATAAACCCTTTCCCTCATATAGACGCTTTCCGACGCCTCTGCATCAGACGGCTTTTTGAAAACATACTGACAAAAGAAGAACTTGCTCAAAACAAGCAATTTCTCCTTTTGCCACAATGTTTTCCACTTTTAGTCAAGGGTTATCCATTCAATTATAGAGATTTTTCTATATTTTGACAAAATATGTCCAAAGTCATCTGCTGCAGATTTGTCATTTAAGGGAAGGGGTTAATAACCCTATATTCTACAAACGGTCCTGTAACCCTTTTCCAACTGAAAAACATTTGATCCAGGTATAAGCCAAGTGTTTCCAACACAAAATTCTTATATAAGAGACCTTCACATGTTCTAGATCTGTTGATTGATTGTTTGATGTTTAACGCCGCTTTCAACAATTTTCCAGTTATATCACGGCGTTTCCTGGGTAAGTTACCAGTTCTACTGTTTCATTTATCCCAATACCAGCCTGTCAGACGTAATGCTAATCATGCAATCCTGCGCTCCAAGGTTGGCAGCCATTACTATCATTTTTAAAGTCTTTTATATGACTAACTCGCGACCTTCCACTTCTGAGGCAGATGCTCTACCACTACACCACCAAGGCCATTGTTCTAGATCGAGAGGATATTTCATAATTTTAAATGCGTATTTGATTTACAAATGTATGTTATGAGCACTCAAAAAAGTTTGCTTCAGTGAGATCATTCATGTGTGTACCACAATATAAGGTTCGATCCCCAGTCACGGCACGACGGTCATGGTGGAGTGCTCTTGGGCAAGGCACATTTCCTAGCCTAGTACTGGTTTGTTTACTTAGGGATTATGAAAAAGTGAACGGTCACCGTGATATAACTGAAATAATGTTGAAAGTGGCGCAAAACCCCAATAAAACAAAACAAACTAGAACTGTGAGTGAACTCACAAAAGGATACCCCCGTCCCACACTACAGTAATCTTACATCATGCACATCTTCAGGTTGTGTACTATAACTGTGTAAAGTTTCATCAGAATCGGTCCAGCCGTTAAGGAGGAGTTAGGCTTACAAGACATATGGACTGACAGACAGAGTGATTCCTATATACCCCCCCAAAACTTTGTTTGCGGGGGGTATAAAAAACCACAATATAGGCATCTGACGTATCCTTAGATAGGGTTTGGTACTCACATGCAACGGCATCTTCATATTCATCAATTCTGCATGTTTGGCAAGTACTTCCCATGGTGCATGAACTTTTATAAAGGCCACCTTTCCACTCTTTGATCGCTAAAAGGAAAGAAATTGAAAATGCATGAAGAAATAAATATATTTAAGAGTAAAAATCTTTTAGTGAATCTTTTTCCTAATTGGTTTTGCATGCAGGCAGAAAATGTTTCCTGCTTAAAATATATTAAATTAGAAAAAGGCTAGTAAGTAGAAAATCCATAGTGGTGTACCGGGTATGTTGTCAAAGGTCAACATCAAGGTCACAGCAGCCTTAATTTTGGTATATAACACAACCTCTTCTCAAGATATACGAACTTTACAAATTTGTCACACTCACGTAAGTCAGAGCACAGGAAATATAGCCTGGTAAAATTATTCTATCTTCAAGTTGGTTTAAGGTCAAGGTCAAAACGGTATATGACATATCTATCTGTACACTAAGCATATTTTGTTTTAATAGTTTAGACTTTCATGGTGCTTGTATGACTAGATAAGAAATAAATAAGCTTCTGATCAGACTGCATGTAAGTGCATGCTTAACCCTTTCCCGCATACCACAAATCTGTAGCAGACGACTTTGAACATATTTTGTCGAAAAATAGAAAATCTCTATAATTGGATAACCTATGACTAAAAGTGAAAAACATTGTGGCAACAGGAGAAATTGCTTGTTTTGAGCAATTTCTTCTTTTGTCAATATGTTTTCAAAAAGCCATCTGCTGCAGAGGCGTCAGAAAGCGTCTATATGAGGGAAAGGGTTAAATTTCGAAAACTAATTTTTATATTATAAAATCGTTTTTTGCACATTTCAAATCTCACATCAGGTTATGAATTAATTTAATTTATGCTTTAAATATTAACATCTTTCAGGTTTCCTTAAAGGACAGAAATCATAGAAAGTGTCATTATAAGTAGTCAAACAGTGCGATAAGAAATGTAGTTGTGGTCATGGATGCTAATAAAAACTAATAATAGCTATCCGTAAGATAGTGCGCTCAACTATTCCAACGCTTATAAGCTTTTCTTTTTGCACAGTTGTGTGTGAAACATAAAGGTGACACTGTGATAATAAACAAGAAAGGTGCCAGCTAGCTAAGATTTATGTTAATTTTCAATTTATTTGTGTACAATTATGCAGGAGTTACAATATTATTCTAAAATAGAGTTTCTGTTGACAATGGAACTTTATTTTATGTTTTGACCAAACACGATGAGTTGTTGGTGAGATATGCAATTAATTGGTGCTTGCTAAATAAAATTAAAACGAGAATTGAAGTTAATCCTTTCCCACATATAGATGCTTTCTGAAGCCTGCAGCAGACGAATTTTTGAAATGTTGTAGCAAAAAGGAGAAATTGCTCATGATGAGCAATTTCTTCTTTTGCCACAATGTTTTCAACTCTATCTAATAATTAAACTCTCACTTCCGGAGATTTTTTACATTTTTCAAAGTGGTTTCCGTAGTAGTCTGCTGCAGATAATGTTGTATGTTGGAAAAGGTTAAACAATGACCATAGCTTGAAACAAGAGCGAACGCCAATTAATGCTCATCTGTTTTTCCTAAGTCGAAAAACAGGCATAACTGAATCATTATTTAAGCTGGACTTATATATGACTTGGTAAAGACATGCATTTTTTATTAGGAACATGTGTACAAAGTTTCATTTGAAGATGTTTAACGGTTTTTGAATTGTGAGGTTAAAGTTTTGTGACAATGCCAAGGGTATCACAATAACCAGACTCTTTTTCTTCCTAAAACAGACAAGCTAAAACATCATGCAAGTTTTTACTAGCTTAATTATTTTACTCTATAATGTAGTTGCATGCAAAACTTTAACCAGAATTTCTAAGTCAAACAATAACAGGCCATAATTTCCATTATAAGCAAGATATCCAACTTATTTCTCTACATAGGTGTGATGGTTGGAAAGAGATGTTTAAGAATAACATGCAGTACATCAAGTAGTTACTGAGATATGGAATCTTAATGTAGCTAGTTGCCTGCAAAACCTTAATCAGAATGTTTAAGTAAAAAAAGGGCCATACCTTGCATTATATGCAGGATAGAGTTATCTAACTTGAGTATTAACATAGGTGTGATGGTTGGGAAGCGTTGTAGAAAGGTTCAGTGAAATAACTCTAGTTGTAACTGAGCTATGGTGTAATATATATATATACTTGCAAGCAAAACCGTTACCAAAGTGACACCAATGCCGATGCCAGGATGGGTACCATAGCTCTAATATTTTCCAAATAGTCTAGCTAAAGAAGGTACTCTTAACCACAACAAAACTTATGCAATCAGTTGAAACATTCAACCTGCACATCATGCATTTATTTGAAAGAGTGACTTTGCTAGAAGTTAATAATTGATTCATTCCAAGCATAGAAAAGTGCAATCAATATATTGCAACAACAGAAAATAGAATTTGCATTTTTTTAGGAAAGAATTTCAGACACTCACCATCGTAATCCAGGGTATACAAAAATGTTACAAATTTAATTTATTGAATTGAGATGACCTCAAAAGGGAACTCTTGGTAATAGTATAAGCCAATTACTTAACTAGAAAGCTCACAAGGTTTTCTAAGATTTAACCAACTGACTTAATTATTGATCCCATGTGCGCTAGTTTCAAACTCAACAAAGATCTGATAAATATAAATCTACTGAGAAGTACTTTTGACCCCACATGACTTCAAGGAACATTGATGGAGATGCATGTACTGATAAACTTTCATGGATATTGGAGAAAATGTTGCCTCTAGAGAGTTCACAAGGTTTTCCTTAAAGAATTTGACCCTTATAATGCGACACAGTTTCAAACCTGATCAGGATTTTATGGATATGAATAATCTGATGAAGTATAATAAAGATTGGTTGTAAATTGTGGTTTCTAGAGTGTTCACAAGATAAATGTGATATAGAATATGATATACAGTACATAAAACATGAACAACATAAGTTCTAAGGGGCATAACTCTGATTTGCAAAATGGTTAAGAAAAGTAGAGAAAATAGCAATTAATTGCTCATGATGAGAAATCCCTTTTATTTCTCCACAATACTTTCAAGACTTAACCCTTTCCCTCATATAGACGCTTTCCGACGCCTCTGCAGCAGACGGCTATTTGAAAACATAGTGACAAAAGAAGAAATTGCACAAAACGTGCAATTTCTCCTTTTGACACAATGTTTTCCACTTTTAGTCACTTTTAGGTTATCCATTCAATTATGGAGATTTCCTATGTTTTGACAAAATATGTCCAAAGTCGTCTGCTGCAGAATTGTCGTGTGAGGGAAAAGGTTAATAAAAATTATACTTCAGGTTCCAAATATCACATTTTTTTCTTCAAATACTTTTGAATGCTGATGAGAATAAAGCAAAAAAAAAAATGCTCCAAATTAAGATTTCAGAGGTAACTTATATCTGGGAAAGTTAAAGATTGTACCACAACTGTTTCATTTTCTAATGTATCTTTCGCTCTGTAGCTCTACGTGGCCATGTTTTTTAACCAACCAACATAGCTTGAAGGAACACATTTCTACAAAATTATTTGAAAATCGGCCAACAGGTTTGGGAGGAGAATTTTTTTTCAGTTGCCATTGAAACAAGAAATCTACATGGATCAAAATGAATTGAAGGAATTCTGGTGAATACATTGAGAGAATGTTTTCTGTGAAGTTTCATCCACATTGACCCCCCGGTTACAGAGGATAAGATGTTGATGTACGCATAGTAGTAGTCTCTACATTTTCGAACAAAAGAATGACCACTTAAGAAACAAAAGGTTTTAAGTTGTTATGGAATGTTTGAAAGGATTCTTTTGTCTTAGGCCACAAATCTAACCACATAAGAGCCCAATTGTGTAATCTCACGGATGCAAGACGGACAATTCACCATGAATTAAGCCTGACTGGCTTTAACCCTTTCCATCATATAGACGCTTTCTGGCGCCTCTGCAACAGACGGCTTTTTTGAAACATAGTGACAAAGGAAGCAATTGCTCAAAACAAGCAATTTCTCCTTTTGCCACAATGTTTTCCACTTTTAGTCATAGGTTGTCATATATATATCCATTCAATTATAGAGATTTTCTATGTTTTGACAAATATGTTCAAAGTCGTCTGCTGCAGAATTGTCGTATGAGGGAAAGGGTTAAGCCAGTGGAGCTATAAATGTCTGAAGAAGAAGTTGGCTATATAAATCAGTAAAAAAAATAAAGTTTTCACCTCAACTGGTTCATACTCTAACATAAGTCCCTCATTCTGTAGTTCCCTCTCAAAGTACTCTCTTTTTATACGTCTATTTTCCTGGTTGGCCGTCTTCTCGGGTTCGAATGCCAGGACATAGTCAATTCTCCGAATGCCGTCCCCAAAGTAATTGGTGTCTTCATCTTTTTGGTCCTGAATAGCGGACAAATCAAACGTTATTATTAACCCTTTCCCTCATATAGACGCTTTCTGACGCCTCTGCAGACGACAGACGGCTTTTTGAAAACATAGTGACAAAAGGAGAAATTGCACAAAACGTGCAATTTCTCCTTTTGCCACAATGTTTTCCACTTTTCGTCATAGGTTATCCATTCAATTACAGAGATTTTCTATTTTTTGACAAAATATGTTCAAAGTCGTCTGCTGCAGAATTGTCGTATGAGGGAAACGATTAATAAATATAGGAAAGTATAATGTAATCCTTAAAATGCTATTTTACAAACAGGAAATCATTTGTATAGAAAGGTACTAATTAACTGGTCTGCATTACAAATACTAACCCTCTCTAACATGTAAACACATTCCGACTGATCTGCAGCAGACTTACAGATGCTCATAAGGACAATTTGAGGCGTCCTGCGAGTAAACCAACATTTTGGTCTCTGCGTAAAGTAACAACCCAGATGAGCCTTGGCATGCTGCGCAGGCTATTTACCTAGACAGACACTTTTCACCTCTTGTTCATTTTCTTTTTCAGGAATAGTTACTCTATACCTCTATCCCCCTGAGACGGCAAATGTTGCTCAGATCAGTCTGCACGGATTGCGCAGGCTGATCTGGGTCGATACATTATGAAGAGGCCATTATGTTGGTTTTCTTGCAGGACGGCTCATTTTTCCTTTTGCAACCATGTTTTCAATGATTATAATTTCATTTTAAGAGATTTTCCATATATAATGTGAATGTATAATTATCACAGTTGATTCCTGTGATTTATATAGAGAATATTAAACCATGTATTGTCACAATTAACTCGAAATTTTAAGTAAACTGTTGTTAGTTCATGACTGTAATCCACAAATATATTAGCAAATAATTAATTCATGTACATTAACCCCTGTCCCTTATACGAATTAAGAGAAAACCAGAATTGTGGACTCGTCTTTAAGTATTGACTCAGATCAGCCTAAGCATGCAGCGCAGGCTAACCCAGACAGAGTCACTTTTCGCCTCCTGTGGATTTTCTGTTTCAGTTATCATTACTCTATTCCTATATCCCCCCCGAGACAGAATGTGTCGGCCCGGATTAGCCTGCTTTAATGCAGACAAGAATATTATTGCAAATGAACAAAGAGAAATAATGTAATACAATGGAAATCGAAGCCTGTGAACCATATTAGAGCCATCCCGCGAGAAAATCAACATTATGGCTTCTGCGTAATTTATCAACCCAGATCAGCCTGCGCAGACTGATCCGGGTCGAACACATACCATCTCAGGGGGATAGAAGTATAGAGTAAGGGTTTCTGAAAATCCTCAGGAGGCGAAATGTGTCTGTCCGGGTTAGCCAGCATGGTATTATGCTAAGGCTGATCCCGTACGATACTTTACGCCGAGTCCACAATGTTGGTTTTCTCGCGGGATGGCTCATTTGTGTAATGATTACAACCCAATTGTGTGAGTAAAATAAGACAATATTACAGTTACGTAACAAAATTAGAATATGAAAAGCATATAAAAAGAAATGGTCATTCTCAAGGAGACTGTATTACAGATTGTCAGCCATGAAAAATAGAAAGAAATATTTCAAATCAAATATTGTCTTAATTCCTTCAAGATGTAAAAACTTAATAAGTGCATGATCGAGGCAACAAACGAACATACAATACGTACTGTTGCATTTATATCTATTTCACTTAGTTGTAGCATATATGAATGATCAATAATAAATTTCCTCCACACACAGATATTTATAATGATACATCTGCAGCATATGACTTTTAAAAAATGCCGAGTCGAAAGGAGGAATTAGTTCATGATCAGCAATTTCTCCTTTTTTCCTCTATTCAAAAATCACTTTCATAAATTTAGAGAAATATTCCAAAATAAATTTCAAAATGTTTTTAAAGTTGACTGCTGCAATTTTATATGTTGTAATGATGGAAAAAGATTGAAGTCTAATGAGAAGTTTGATTTATTGTCATATGATTGCAACAAAAAGGTTTAATAACAGCAAAAAAATACCACATAAAATTTCTCTGATGAAATTATCTTCAATTGTTAACCTCATTTGAAATATTTATTGTCTTTTGCTTTGAAAACATAATGAGTAGAAAACAGATTTTTTGTTTTTATAAACAGTATGAAAATTAAGACAAAAACAATTAAGCTATTTCTCTTTTTCACATGTTTTTTGCATCACAGTTATGCTCCAAATCTATTAGAACATTACTTCTTGATCATCTTTCATGCAGACTAGAATATTAATCATTGATCATTTTTAACCCTTTCCCTCATACGACAATTATGCAGCAGACGACTTTGAACATATTTTGTAAAAAAATAGAAAATCTCTATAATTGAATGGATTATGATTAAAAGTGGAAAACATTGTGTCAAAAGGAGAATTTGCTTGTTTTGAGCAATTTCTTCTTTTGTCACTATGTTTTTAAAAAGCCGTCTGCTGCAGAGGCATCAGAAAGAGCCTATATGAGGGGAAGGGTTAATGTAGACAACTTTAACAATTTCAGATAAAGTAAATTTATAAGGCCCCATTTCTCAGCAATTGATACACATTGAAGAAAATTACATTTTCACAAACAGCAATTATTAGAACCAAGAATTCACAATACAATATGGGAATCTGGAAGCATAAGTGCGATCATACACAATACGAGAACATACCGCCGATACCATAGATCCGGTCCTGACCTTGACCCCTCTACTGGGGTCATTAGCATCGAGAAGCATGGCCTCTGTTGTATATTGCTTATAGAGAGCATCAGAAAAGTAGAACAATCATTAAATAGAATTTATGATACATATCAGATAAAATTATACTAAGGACACTAAGAGAATGACCAGTATTGCCAAGGATTGGTGAAAAACAAAAGCAACAACAGGCTTATGATGTATACAGTTAACCCTTTCCCGCATACAACAAATCTGCAGCAGACAACTTTGAAAACATCTCAACAATAAAGTTGAAAATCTCCCTAAATGAATACATACTTATTGTATAGAGTTGAAAACATTGTGTCAAAGGGAGAAATTGCTCGTCTTGAGCAATTTCTTCTTTTATCACAAAGTTTTCAAAAGTCGTCTGCTGGAGAGGTGTCAGAAAGCGTCTACATGAGGGAAAGGGTTAAGACTGTTTTGAATCATGATATACAAATTAAATGGACTCAGGGTTGGTTTAAATCGTAATCAAAATGAAAATGCATATTGTATGTATATATATCCGAGCCACATAAAAACTAACCTTTGAGACTTCATATAAGCATTAACTCTTTCCTTCGACTTTTGCTGCAATGTTTTCATTAATTTTAAAGTCTATATATTCAATAATTACACTTTCATTTATAGAGATTTTCCTTTATTTTTGTCAGGTTGTTTTCATGGTCTTCTGCTGGAGATGTGTTGTATGTAAGTGATGGACTGACTGACGAATGCACAAAACATTTTTGCTTCCATTGATGACCAAAATGTTTGGTATTTAAACTAAAGATATGATAATACACTGTTCTCAGAAAATATTCATGAGCAGACCTAGCCTCCTTTTCAATTTGAGATGATACAATATCCTTATGAATATCACTAAGAATTGAGCAATGACTTGCAAAGTTCACTTGAATAGCGCACATAACTTAACAGTTCATTATTTTGATAAGTTATCGCGACTCCACACAACCAGTATTAACCCTTTCCCTCATACGACAATTCTGCAGCAGACGACTTTGAAAGTATTTTGTCAAAACATAGAAAATCTCCATAATTGAATGGATAACCTATGACTAAAAGTGGAAAACATTGTGGCAAAAGGAGAAATTGCACGTTTTGTGCAATTTCTTCTTTTGTCACTATGTTTTCAAAAAGCTGTCTGCTGCAGAGGCTGCTATCTGAAAGCGTTTATATGAGGGAAAGGGTTAAAATCTTTTGCATATCCATATCAAATTCAAAACGAGGCTCTAAAGGTCTCACTAAGAGTAATGCAAAGTTGTCAAAATTCCACAGCAGACACAGGAGTAAAAAAGCCATCAAAATAATATAAATTATCTTCATCCATGATGGGGATTGACAGGTAAAATTAGGGGGGGGTTTAGATCATATCTATATAAGTACATGTTCATCAGATGATGTGCTTATCAGTTCTTTTGTGTCTAAAACAAAAACTTGGAGTCCCTGAAAATACAAAGATATTCTCCTACTGATATACTCGATGTCAAGAACATGTCACGCCACAGCATCTCTACAACAACAGTATGTAAATCTACTTCTTGTGTAATAAAGGTAAAATATGATCAATTCTGATTCACTCGATGTCAAGAACATGTCACACCACAACATCTCTACAACAAAAGTATGACAATCTATTTCTTATGTGCTAAAGGTAAAATATGATAAATGTATCTAAGAAAAAAAATGATAGATGAAACAAAAAGATTCAGTGGGTAGAAAAGGAGGATTAACCCTTTCCCTCATATAGACGCTTTCTGACGCCTCTGCAGCAGACGGCTATTTGAAAACATAGTGACAAAAGAAGAAATTGCACAAAACGTGCAATTTCTCCTTTTGACACAATGTTTTCCACTTTAAGTCATAGGTTATCCATTCAATTATAGAGATTTTCTATTTTTTGAAAAAATACGTTCAAAGTCGTCTGCTGCAGATTATTGTTGTATGAGAAAAAGGGTTAAAATGCTCTTTTCCTCACAATATCTCTCTTATATATTATTAGACCAAACCCCATGATGTAAGTACTAAAAATATCTGTTGCAGTGCATGAGACAATTTTGATATTTTTTTAACAATTTCCCTACATATGACAAATTTGCAGCAAATAACCTCAAAATTATCTTAGCAAAAATATGGTAAACCTCTAAAAAAGAAAGATTAAAAAGAGCTGAAAATGTACTTTGGACAGATAGAGAAATGGTTCTTCAAATGTTGTCAGCTGCAGATTAGCATATTATAAGCATTAATTTGTATAAAATATTTAGTTAAAAGGTTAAAGACACACATAGGGTTTAAGAATCTTTTGTTTGTTTGGAGTTTAATGCCGCTTTCAACAGCTTTGGTCATATCACGGCGGTCAGTGCACCTACCCATGTTTTCCTGGCTTTCCTACACCAGTACTTACACAACATTCTTTCGAAGCCACTGACTACTTTCTCACATAGATCAGAGGTGAGAGGCGATGGAAAAATCGCCCGATAGAATGTCGCCGCAACCGGGTATCGAACCCGTGACCTCCAGATCACGAGTCAGATACGCTACCAATTGAGCTACCCGGCCGGGCTGTTTAGGAATCTAATAAGGATTGTAAAATACGAAAAAGGCAATATATCTATAGTTTTTTAAATTGGTACATGCATTATAAATTTACCCAACTTCTTTTCTTGAATACTGCATTATTATAATAATAATAACTGTATTGTTAAACTATGTTTTTCAATATTAACCCTTTCCCTCATATAGACGCTTTCTGACGCCTCTGCAGCAGACGGCTTTTTGAAAACATAGTGACAAAAGAAGAAATTGCACAAAACGTGCAATTTCTCCTTTTTCCACAATGTTTTCCACTTTTTGTCATAGGTTATCCATTTAATTATGGAGATTTTCTATGTTTTGACAAAATATGTTCAAAGTCGTCTGCTGTAGAATTGTCGTATGAGGGAAAGGGTTAATACATACTGTGTCTGGTGATTTAACCCTTTCCCTCATACGACAATTCTGCATCAGACGACTTTAAATATATTTTGTCAAAAAATAGAAAATCTCTATAATTGAATGGATAACCTACCGGTATGACTAAAAGTGGAAAACATTGTGGCAAAAGTAGAAATTGCTCGTTTTGAGCAATTTCTTCTTTTGTCACTATGTTTTCAAAAAGCTGTCTGCTGCAGAGGCGTCAGAAAGCGTCTATATGAGGGAAAGGGTTAAGTGGTCTTAACTCTTGACCCTTTTCTACATACAGACGGTTTCTGACACCCATATGATGCAGACAATTAACTTTTGAAAAACATTGTTGCAAAAGGAGAAATTACTCCTTATGAGCAATTTCTCCATAATAAATAATGCCACAATTATTTTTCAACTCTATTCATTAACTATATTATACTTTCCATTAAAGAGGAAAACCATATTTTAGCAAGATACTTTAGAGGTTGTTTGCTGCCAACGCCTGTATGTGAGCAAGGTTTACATGCTGCCACATCTACCAAAGGCATGCATTTGCATAATATTATATTGAATGTTAAGAAAAGGCATGAATGTTAACAAAGCCCTGTTTGAGAATATACAAACTATATATACAATGTACCATGCAGTTAAGTCAAAAGGTGCATGCTAGTAAATGCATGTGACAATATTCCATTTATCTTTATAATCTGGGCAATTAATTAAAGATCATTTCAGAAGTAATAAAATTCACACTTTGTTAGAATGGATTGAACCTTCAACCTGATAGACAACTTTTAAATCATTTCTGAATTGAAAATACTACAAGAAAAGTAAAAAATTTACTAGAAAATAAGAAATAAACAATATCATAGAAGAAAAAAAAAAATGCAAACGGCTCAAAAAATGAAAAAGACTGCTGACAATTTTCAAAATGCCATGAAAACTGTGTACTCGACTACTATCGGGTAGAAGGTTAAAGGGACTAAACACCATAAATGGTCCAAAATCTTTATATTTTATACTTATTCTAATTAATCCAAAATACGTTGATATATATGTAACGGAATGTTGTAGAAGGTCATACAAGTCTTGTTTTTCCTTATTTCATAGGAAATAAGCAGTTAAAAAAACGTCCGCTCCGTGTTTTCCCATTTAAAAATACCGTGGAATTTCCTCTTGCTCATTGGAATTTGTGGATTCAATTCAGCATTCTCTAACACTATCGACTCATTACATTCATGTATGCGTGAGTGTAAGGAACAACAACTCTGCGAAGGAAATTGTCAATTCGGTTGTAGTGATCACGTGATAAATATACAGCGATATTTTTAGATTTACTGGGTTACTAACCCAGTAGATTTTACAATGCAAAATAACGAAAAATCTCCGCAATATTAATAGTGTGCATATATTGTAGTACATCAGTCAGCAAATCTCAATGCCTTATACCATGCAAAAACAACAAGGTAATAGCAATTTTTAACAATTTTCTTTTTTTTTCGCTTTTTTCTCATATATGGGATTCAGTCCCTTTAAAATGGTTAATGAACATTATGTTGTTATACATTTGTATTAAAGGGGGTAACTATACAATGCTACATTCTATTTGCAACTTGGTTGTGGACCCTGAGAAAAGTGTCAGTCACAAGTGAGTACATGATCAAGGACATTAAAATCATTTATAACTTCCATAAAAGTATCCGACAAGGATGAACCATTTCCTGAGTATTGTTGGGAACAATGAGTCTCTTAACCCTTTCCCTCATACGACAATTCTACAGCAGACGACTTTAAACATATTTTGACAAAAAATAGAAAATCTCTATATTTGAATGGATAACCTATGACTTAAAGTGGAAAACATTGTGGCAAAAGGAGAAATTGCACGTTTTGTGCAATTTCTTCTTTTGTCACTATATATATATATAATGTTTTCAAAAAGCTGTCTGCTGCAGAGGCGTCAGAAAGCGTCTATATGAGGGAAAGGGTTAACCCTCTTCCTGATGAAAATACATTTGACACCATTAAACCTTTCCCACAAACAACAAATCTGCAGCAGATGACTTCAAAAATATGTACCAACAATTATTGAAATTTTCAATGAAAGGAAATAAATCTGACTTCGTGTAACTATTGAATAGAGGTGAAATATTTGTGGCAAAAGGAGAGATTACTCATTATGAGCAATTTCTGCTTTTGCCACAATGTTTCCAAACGTGGTCTGCTACAAATGTGCCGGAAAGTGTCTGCAACAGCAACAGATTAAGGTAGATGACTTTATAAATTAATCTTCCTCTTTACCAGATGAACATGGCAACACTTTTGACTGAGATATCATAGCAGGCAAACAGTTATTCTGACAGAGAAAAACACAAATGTTTAACCCCTTCCCTCATATAGACACTTTCTGACGCCTCTGCAGCAGACAGCTTTTTAAAAACATAGTGACAAAAGAAGAAATTGCTCAAGACGAGCAATTTCTCCTTTTGACACAATGTTTCCACTTTAAGTCATAGTTTATATATCCATTCAATTATAGAGATTTTCTATCTTTCGGCAAAATATGTTCAAAGTTGTCTGCTGCAGAATTGTTGTATGAGTGAAAGGGTTAAGTATACTACCAAAACCACATAAAAGCATTTATTTTTTTCTGCAGTCCAACCATTTAATGAAGGCATATATTAATATGTACAACCAAAATTCTACCTTGCTGTGCTATGAAGTAAAGCAAAAAGCTGATCTATGAATGCAATGATAAATACATTAATATAGCTAATGAAATATTCAAAGCAAAAACAGAAATACATAGGTGCACATTTCATCTTGCCATAACTGATGCATAAATTATGCATAAATGATAGTTTTTATATAATTGCCTGAAACCCATCCATCAGTGCTCTTAACCCTCTTTCCAGCATACAACAAATCCTGCAGCCAACGACTTTGAAAACACGGAAAAGCTCTATTATTATATAAGTATAATTACTGAAAAGAGTTGAAAACATTGTGACACAAGAAGAAATTGCTCATTTTGAGCAATTTCTACTTCTGTCACAATGTTTTCAAAAGTCGTCTGCTGCAGAGGCGTCAGAAAGCGTCTGTATGTGGGAAAGGGTTTATAAGTCAAGCTCTAAATGAGATGTTTATCTTGTTCGGAAATCCTAGTTTGATTTACACCTGTAGTTTTGGTAATCAAAAGAACCATTTTAGCGTGACCTTTTTTTTAGTATACAACCCCCATTATATATATAATAGTGTTTAATTGCTTAATTAGATATATTTCTAGGAAAACACTGTTTACTCTTTATCTAGACCTTATTAACCCTTTCCCTCATACAGCAATTCTGCAGCAGACAACTTTGAACATATTTTGTCAAATAATGGAAAATCTCTATAATTGAATGGATAACCTATGACTAAAAGTGGAAAACATTGTGACAAAAGGAGAAATTGCACGTTTTGTGCAATTTCTTCTTTTGTTACTATTTTTTTTTTTTTTATATAACTTTATTTGCCACATGCATAGATATGTGAAGGTCATGGCCATCCTCCCTCATACCTTACAGTAAATTCTTTTGTTACTATGTTTTCAAAGAGCCGTCTGCTGCAGAGGCGTCAGAAAGCGTCTATATGAGGGAAAGGGTTAATAATATATAGCTATTAACCCACTACTTCACACAGACAACAGTTGACGAGCAATTTCACTTTTTACTGCAATATTTTCAACTCTTTATCAATATGAATCTTTCAGTTTTCTAAATTGTCGAAATTATTCGTCGGATGATTGTAAAGCAGACGACCTTTGAAAAGTCATGTGAAGCAATGGGTTAATTAGAGTAATACAGTTTTGCAATTCTTTCTTTCACATCTTACGTAGTTGACCGTATTTTCATTTGAAGGTAGATCACTGTAGTGACACTTGTAACGGACATCTTGGTAGAAGTAGGAAGAAGTAGGTTCGATCATAATGGTTAGGGTTAACTAGGGTATCACTACCTGTAGCTACGCTGTAACTACATTGAACTACATGTGACCTATGGTCACGTCTACATGTGACCTATGGTCACGTAGAGTCAAATACGGTCAACAAGGTAGAAGTAGGGTGAAGTAGGTTCGAGCATAATAGCTAGGGTGAACTAGGATATCACTATGTGTAGCTATGGACAACTACGTTGAACTACGGTCAAGTAGGGTCAAATATGGTCAACTACGTTCAAATTACGGTCTCAGTAGGGTTTTGGCATCCAAGCTCACCGTAGAGATATTTTGAACATGTTGAAATTGATTCTGCAAACTACGGCCAAATTATGGGTACTACGTTTATAACTATGTTGCACTACAGTTTACTATAAATCTAACTACATTTAACTACGGTCCACTACAGTCAACTACGCTAAGGACAACTACTTGCGTCTGTTCTAGGACATACAAGCTTATAAGTCATGCTATAAACGGTTTGACCTCTTATCCTTGTATTAATCAGCTAAAGCAGTGAAATCAATATGAGAGAATATAATATATGATCTATAGAAAGCTACAATGGTAACTATTTCCCACATATAGGTTTAAATGCAGCAAACAACATTTGAAATTATAGTCTGGCAAGAGAAGAAATTGCTCAATATGGTCAATTTCGCCTTTGGCCACACTGTTTTCAACTATGTTCAATAACAAATTATTAATAGGTACAATTTGCATATTTTTGTTTTAATCCTTTCTCTCATACAGACGCTTTCTGACGCCTCTGCAGCAGACAGCTTTGTGAAAACATAGTGACAAAACAAGAAATTGCTCAAAACAAGCAATTTCTCCTTTTGCCGCAATATTTTCCACTTGTAGTGAAAGGTTATCCATTCAATTATAGAGATTTTCTACTTTTTGTTAAAATATGTTCAAAGTCGTCTGCTGCAGAAATGTCGTATGAGGGAAAGGGTTAAAAGTTGTCTGCCACCATTTTGTTGTATGTGTGAAAGGCAGCTGGGTTAATAAGTTCTATACCTTAAATGATACTTTTGCTTTTCCCATTCTTGGAACATCCTAATGGTCAAAGATAACAAAAAGCCTGTCTGTTGCTTATCTCTTTACAACTTACAACAAATTTACAGCGGAAGACTTTCTAAACAAGATCTTAGCAGAAATATGGAAAATCACTACAAAAGAAGATATAATTATAGAATAGTGTTGAAAACATTGGGGCAAAAGTAGACATTTCCCATGATGAGTAACTTCCCCTTTTGTCACAATGTTTTCAAAATTAATCTGCAGCATATGCGTCAAAATGAGTCTGCAAGTGGAGAAAGGGTTAATTTCAATAATAATGACATTTTATTTATATTATTATCCGGATAATTTGACATATCAGGACTGGAACTGATGAATAGCAATTTTCGGGTTAGACGTTTTTAATGCAGGCAGTGGTTATGACTACTTGTACTCATTCATGCATTTTTGATACTCACACTTCATCCAAACATGAGCCGAATAAAGAGAAAGCCAACATTGTGGACACAGCGTAAAGAACCGACCCAGATCGGCATAAGCATGCCGCGCATGCTAACCCGGACAGACTTTTATCGCTTCCTGTGGATTTTCTGTTTAGGGAATCAGTATACTCTATACCTCTATCCTTGTGAGACGGAATGTGCCAGATTAGCTTGCGCAGATTGTGCAGGGTGATCTGGATCGATACAATACGCCGAGACCATAATGTTGGTTTTCTTGTGTAACGATTCATATTATTATGAGCAATAGTACCCTTTGTCTAAGTAAAAACCAAAAATGCTGAGTACTGAATAAACCCTTTCCCACATAACAACATATATGCAGCAGACAACTTTGAAAACATCCTGGCGAAAACCTTAAAAAATTCGTAAGAAACAGAAGTTTAATCATTAAATAGAGTTGAAAACATTGTAGCAAATACTTTTCCACAATTTTCAAAAGTCATCTGCATGCTGCAGGTACCTCAGAATGCGTCTACAAGTGGGAAAGGGTTAAGTTCAACTCTGATTTCTAAAATGATAAGGACAATATTTAGACCACATAACCCTTTCCCTCATATAGACACTTTCTGACACCTCTGCAGCAGAAGACTTTTTGAAAACATTGTGACAAAAAAAGAAATTGCTCAAAACAAGCAATTTCTCCCTTTGCCACAATGTTTTCCACTTTTTTTCCACTTTAAGTCATAGGTTATCCATTCAATTATAGAGATTTTCTATTTTTTGACAAAATATGTTCAAAGTCGTCTGCTGCAGAATTGTTGTATGTGGGAAAGGGTTAACAAGTTCTTACAAGTTATAACTATCCCTCAACAATGTCAGATTCCTGGATACGTAACCAGTTTTCTTGCTGAGGATGTGAATGATTGACTCAACCCTTTTTTAGGATTCAATGAAAACCATGCAACTTTTGGATGACAAGTCAGGGGATCTACCTCTGAGACAGTCTGTCTGTTGTTACCCTATCAAATGCTTGGGCAAACATATGCATCACTGAATAGTGAATATATATATATACTGTTTAACCCTTTCCCTCATGCAGACGATTTTTGACGGCTCTGCAGCAGAGATGAATTTTGAAAACAGTGTGACAAATAGAAGAAATTGCTCAAAACAAGCGACTTCCCCTTTTGCCACAATGTATTCAACATATACCTTCATTTTATCGAGATTTTTTACATTTTTGCCTTCATGTTTATAAAGTCATCTGCTACAGTTTTGTAGTATCTATGATGTGGTAAAGGTTTAAAAGGTTTTCAGATTATTGCTATTCAACATTCAGCTATATAATATTATAAACATGCACTATATTTTGTGCCAAAAATATATCAGCAGCAGCTTTTTAGCATTGTGGCAAAATGAGAAATTGCTCGTTGATAATTGCTCAAAACGAGCAATTTCCCTTTTTTGCCACAGTGTTTTCAACTTTTATCAGTAATTATACCTTCATCTATAGAGGTTTTCCAAGTTTTACCTAGATGTTTTCAAAGTCATCTGCTGCAGATGTGTTGACTATGTGGGAAAAGGTCAAACATTTATAATTATGAAGGTGGAATATTATTATCTTATCAATGATGCATAAAAAACAAATAAATTAAGGATAAGTGGAATCATGCATTCAACAATGGAATATTGTCACAAGTCATGTGGTAATGTTATAATGAAGCAGTTAGCACCTTCACTTTGCCCAGAAGTCTTACTTCGTCCTCTCTATTCTCATCAACACTAAGTGATGCTGTGTCCTGTACAGAAAAGGTAAAGTTAGTTCAAATAAAGATGTTAACATTATCAACTACTCTTCTTCCCTCGTTGAGACAACCGCCTCGGTGGTGTAGTGGTAGAGCGTCTGTCACATGTTCGATCCCCGGTCAGGTCATACCAAAGATTTTAAAAATGGTAATAATGGCTGCCCTCCTTGGCACTCAGGGTTTCGGAGTTAGCATTACAACTGACTGGCTGGTGTCAGGATAAAAGGACCAGGAGTACTGGTAACTTACCCAGGAAACACCGTGATACAACTGAAAAATTGTTGAAAGCGGCATAAAACACCAAACAATCAAACCTTCATTGAGATGCCTTGAGACATTACTATAATAGTAACAAAAGTGTTCAAAGGGAACAGAGAAACTTTCCCTATGTGTCTCCCATCCATGGTAGGTGACACACAAGTGTTCAAAGGGAACAGAGAAACTATCCCTATGTGTCTCCCATCCATGGTAGGCGACACACAAATGTTCAAAGGGAACAGAGAAACTATCCCTATGTGTCCCCCATCCATGGTAGATGACACACAAGTGTTCAAAGGGAACAGAGAAACTATCCCTATGTGTCTCCCATCCATGGTAGGTGACACACAAGTGTTCAAAGGGAACAGAGAAACTACCCCTATGTGTCTCCCATCCATGGTAGGTGACACACAAATGTTCAAAGGGAACAGAGAAACTATCCCTATGTGTCTCCCATCCATAGTAGGTGACACACAAATGTTCAAAGGGAACAGAGAAACTATCCCTATGTGTCCCCCATCCATGGTAGATGACACACAAGAAAGCTAACTTTGGTCAACGTTTTCGGAAAAGAAGAAATTGTTCTTGCTGATCAGTTCTTTTCTAACAATGTTTTAATTATTTTTCTTTTCAAGCTGAAAAATATTAATCCATTTCACTAGTTGTCCAATCCTTTCTTAGGTGTTGTCAACATGTAAAGAGCCATCAACAAGTTATGTAAACTTTATGTATATATATGTAAAATCAAATGCATTTTCAAACATGTTAAAATACAAATGCAGCACGAGCTCACTGTATAAGGGCAAAACAATCTTCAAAACTATGACAAGGCCATACATTAGTAAAACAACCAATCTTGAAATACTGTAACAACTTTTTACTGCCAGGGAATGACATGCATTCGTACACTGGTGCTTCCATAATATGCCCAGTCTTAGAATGGGCATATAAACCTGACACAATAAAGTTCTGTATGCTTCAAATGCATGCAGTCACCATGATGTACTTTGAAAGGGGTTACCATATCACCAAATCTTATAGAGCCAACCTATCTACAAAGACTGTTCTACATATGAATAGATGTTATGCAGGGTGCAAATGTACATATTCTTGAAAGTTAAATAAACAATTGTTTAATTTGAGACTTATTAATGCACTATACTAAAGTGTCTAATAAAGCAGCAAAACTCCCAACAATTATTTCCCAAAAAAACTGTCATCATCAAAATTATATGGAAAAAGAAACACCTAGCTATATGTTTTACTTAACTTAATCATCAAAAAAATGTTTTTAAATTTAGTTAGACTTCTAGCACTGTGTTTAACCCTTTCCCTCATATAGACGCTTTCTGACGCCTCTGCAGCACAGCATTTTTGAAAACATAGTGACAAAAGAAGAAATTGCTCAAAACAAGCAATTTCTCCTTTTGACACAACATTTTCCACTTTTTGTCATAGGTTATCCATTCAATTATGGAGATTTTCTATGTTTTGACAAAATATGTTCAAAGTCGTCTGCTGCAGATTTGTTGTATGAGGGAAAGGGTTAACCCACTCCCACAAGCAGATGCATTTTAATTCATCTACGCTAGCTAACCTTTGAAAACGCTGTAGCAGAGAATTTTCATATTTTTGCCACTTCATTTTCAAAGATTTCTGCAGCATGTTTGTTGTAAGTGGGAAAGGGTAAAGGTAGTCAGTCCATCATACATTGTTATACCTACCCCCTTTATTTCTATTGGAATTTTCTCGGATACCACCTCTGTTGGTCCATCATCATAATTATTCCCTGAAAGTATATAGATCATCTATAAAGTAAGAAATTCCCTAATAAGGTATTTCACAATCGTCATATATGAGCCGTATCGCAAGAAAACCAACATTGTGGACTCTGCGTAAGATATTGAAAAGGATCAGGCAAAGCATGCCACGCAGGCTTACTCGGATATACACTTATCGCCTCCTGTGGATTTACTGTTTCAGGAATCATTTCTCTATACCTCTATCCACCTGAGACGGATGTGTCGGCCCGGATCAGTCTGCACATACTGCACAGGCTGATCTAGGTCAATACATTACGCAGAGGCCATAATGTTAGCGGGACGGCTCATATAATAGATAACAACATATTTGGCATTCCAGTTAATATGTTAACCCTTTCGCACAAGCGGACACATTTTTGTGCCCCTGCATGCATCAGACCACTTTTAAAAACTCGTAATACGAAAGGAGAAAAAGATCTTCATGAGAAATTTCGTCTGAACCCTTTCCCACTTTCAGAAGCATTTTGACACAAAAGCAGCAGACTACTTTTGAAAACATTGCGGCAAAAGAAGAAATTGCTCAAAACGAGCAATTTCTCCTTTTGCCACTATATATATATGTTTTCAACTCTATCTAATAACATAACTGTCAGTTATGGAGATTGTTCAAGTTTTTGTGCATTTGTTTTCGAAGTCGTCTGCTGCAGATTTGTTGTATGTGGGAAAGGGAAGGTAAATATGTTAATCCTTTGTACAAGCAGACACATTTTAATGCCGCCTACAGCACACCACTTTTAAAAACTCTTTGACAAAAGGAGAAATAGATCATTATGAGCAATTTCTCCTTAACCCTTTTCCAATTTTCAGACGCATTTTGACGCAATAGCAGCAGACGACTTTTGAAAACAGTATTTAACAATTAATAATCTTTATTGAGATTTTCCATATTTTTGTCACTATATGTTTTTAAAGTCGTCTGCTGCAGATTTATTGTATGTGGGAAAGGGTTAATTTAAGCCACATTGTTTTCAACTCAATTCTATAATTTCATTACTGTTTATATATATAGCCTCTATATGATCCTTCCATTTTTGCCTACACATCTTCAAATTTGCATGCCAAACTCGGATTTTCCCCTCATATAGACGCTTTCTGACGCCTCTGCAGCAGACGGCTATTTGAAAACATAGTGACCAAAGAAGAAATTGCACAAAACGTGCAATTTCTCCTTTGGTCACAATGTTTTCCACTTTTAGTAATAGGTTATCCATTCAATTATAGAGATTTTCTACTTTTTGACAGAATATGTTCAGAGTCGTCTGCTGCGGAATTGTCGTATGAGGGAAAGGGTTAATGTTGTATGTTGGAAAGGGAAAGTTAGTAATCACTAATGAATGAGCTACTTCAAGCTAATTACTTGCTATTACAACAATTCATTTGTTGGCCATTATAGGAATGTTAAAAATCACTGACAGTAAAAATGAGAATTATTCTGCTTGAACGAATAGTGACTTTATACCAAGTTGAGCAATGAGCCCTGACTGTACAATATATATGCATATTAAATTGTTTATTGCTTGATGTTTTACACCTCCTTCAGCAATTTTTCTGTTATATCACTTCATAACATATCACCGTAATTTACCAGTTCTTCTGGTCCATTTATCCTGACACTTATAATAGCCAGTCAATCCTATTGCTAACCCCACAATCCTGAGGGCCAAGGAGGGCAGCCATTACAGTTAAGAACATCTTGAAATTGACAAATTTACCGTTCACGCTCCGTTCCGTTCCGCTCCGCTCACGTTCCAATCCGCTCTCAAAGCGTTCACTCTTTCATAACATTGTGATTGCTTTTTTCCGTTCCGTTCAGAAAAAAGTTATTGCACAGAAACAGCAACAAACAACATTTTTTGTTAAATAAGGGGCCATAACTCCACCAAAAGTGACGATCGAACTTGGTCTAGCCCTTAAGGCATTTTTCCGTTCCGTTCAGATTGAGCGCTTTTTTACGCTCACTCGGAACGCTTTTTTTCGATCAAAATCCGTTCAACGATTTGATTGGCTTAAATTAATTTCGTTTCGTTTATATTTTTTTTTACTTAACCCTAAATATCAACAAACGATCTAGAGTTTTTTCAGCACAATCGTTAGTTGCAAATCGTATTACGAAAATGATCATATTAATAATATTTGTTACATTCTAATTCAATCGGATACTTGAGTGTCTTATAAAACAAAAGTTTAGTATACAAATATGACATATAATGAAATAGTTTCGTAAAATAATTATCGGATAGTTGTTGCAACCGTTCAATGAGTGAATGATTGTTTCATTCAGAGCGCAAAATTCCGTTCCGCTCATAAAGCGTTCCAACTTCGTTCCAATCACGCTCACGATCCAATCACGTTCCGCTCAGATTGTCAATTTCATGATGTTCTTAACTGTACTACCATTTTAAAAGTCTTTGAGCCGGTATGGAATCAAACCTGCAAACCACCCGCACCCAAGGAAACCGCTCTTCCTCTACATCACTGAGGCGGTAAAGTATATCATAACATAACAGTAGGTACAGAGGAGAATGTATTTTTAACCTTTTCACACATCAACAAATCTGCAGAAGATATACTTTGAAAACGTAGTGGCAAAAAATCCTGATAAATCTCAATAAAAGATAGCTTAATTGTTAAATAAAGTTGAAAACATTGTGGCCAAAGGAGAAATTGCTCATCATTTAAAGGGTTAAGGTTCATAATTCAAGTTTATATTATAATAAACTTAGAAAGTGCGATCTTGGTAAGAAAGGCCATTAAAATTTTAAGTAAAATTTTATCTAAAAATGTTCATCCGGTTACCACATGAACATAATATATGATTGGTTTCATTGTGACAATTATTACATACTCCGAGTCTACTGATGTGGGATATTCATGCAAGTAGCCTTGTCTCATATGATTGAATAATGGTCTGACATTTCCATAATGTGTGACAGACTTATTGCACTCCTGGGACTAAGTTCCTTTCTCCATAGAAACATCACTCTGAGTTTCAAGAATTAATTGACTTACTTTGAACAGACTGTTTTCAGACTTTGGTTCTAAAACTGATCAAGTACTTAACTGTTAAGTCCCTTTCCCGAATACAACAAATCTACAGTTTTTACGACAATTCTGCAGCAGACGACTTTGAACATATTTTGTCAAAAAATGGAAAATCTCTATAATTGAATGGATAACCTTTGACAAAAAGTGGAAAACATTGTGGCAAAAGGAGAAATTGCACGTTTTGTGCAATTTCTTCTTTTGTCACTAATATGATGTTTTCAAAAAGCTGTCTACTGCAGAGGCGTCAGAAAGCGTATATATGAGGGAAAGGGTTAATTGAGTTACAAGTACTCAATAAAACACTCAGCAGTTTGTCTATTCCTTGTTTTAGTACTAAAAATTTCTCCCTTCCATACAAATTTACAGGGGGTAAATTCAAAACAGTGTGAGAAATAGCCCTATCCCTCCCCCTACATTGGACACTGAAAAAAGTTGAAAAGATTGTTGTAAAAGGAGAAATTGTTTGTTTTGTCAGAGCAATTTCTCCTTTTGTCACAATGTTTTCAAAAGGCGTCTGCTGCAGAGGAGTCAGAAAGCGTCCTACAAGTGGGAAAAGGTTGAAACAGTTGTTAAATTTAATTAAGTGATCATACTTAAATAAATACAAAATAATAATGTTGTTTTCATACAGATATTTAACCTTTGATCGTGAGGCAATAATGTTGTAATTATATGATCATGTGACTTGTTGTAACATAAGTAATAGTGTTACTAGGTTACGAGCATGACTTGTAAGGATATTTCTACACATTTTTGGCTGTTCGCTTTCTGACGCCTCTGCAGCAGACGGCTTTTTGAAAACATATTGCGAAAGAAGAAATTGCTCAAAACAAGCAATTTCTTCTTTTGCCACAATGTTTTCCACTTAAAGTCATAGGTTATCCATTCAATTAAGGATATTTTCTATTTTTGACAAAATATGTTCGAAGTCGTCTGCTGCATTGTCATATGAGGGAAGGGGTTAAAACAAATTAAAATTAAAATGTGTAATGATTTACTGAACCTTTTCCCACAAGCAACAAAACTGCAGCAGACGACATGGAAAAAATCTATGGAAAATCTCCTTAAAAGAAAGTTTAATTTGAAAAGGTGTTTTATTTGCTGCAGATGCATAAAAATGTGTCTATATGTGGGAAAGTGCTTAGTTTGACTTTCAAGTTATTGGAAGCCGCCTCCTGGCGGCTTCCTGTAGGGATGCTTTTAATTTTCGGTCAAGGAGAATATTTAGACCTGCCAGCGTGACCACATATCTTGATTTCTCTTTGTCCTTACTAAGTACATTAATTTAAGGTAATGATTTTTAAAACATCCCTTTTACACTCTATATACATGTGTGAGTTTTACAAATTAAAAACAAAAGACAAAGGCCAGTATATTAATTGAATGTATGTACATTTTTATTTAAGCGAAATTCATACTGTATCTACTCTAGACAGTAAAATAGAGAACCCTTCTATTGAATTTGTAATTGTAGTCTGGTTTCTTAAAATTACATGCTTAGTCTATAATGATATATTACGCTGTAATTAGACGAAGAAGCCTCGTCCCGTATTCACTAAACTTTTCAATTTAGATATTTGTCTAAATCTAAATCTTAATATTTAGTCCACGTTTTAGATTTAATCTGTATAATCACCAACGCGTTTTAAACCAATCTCAATTTGGTCTAGTGTGTAAATGTCGTAAGCGGCCACGCAGCGACTCTGGTTCCCGAATCAAGTTAAGAGCTAAAATAAAAGACAGTACCATTCATCTATAGTCTATTTATAGATTTTCATTTTTATCGCAATTTCACATACATTTTTCATTTGCTTTGCTTTTAATAATCTGACTTTCATGTTCTGTACATACTGGATTCAAAGTTAACTTTGAGTACAATTGTCATCGCAAAATGCAGACATGAAAAGATTTAAACCACAGAAATATCTGTTTCAAGATTAATTTCGTTCTTTTTCGCTGTTGCAGTTCCACATTTCATGAATATCGCGGTAAACACGATATTGGTGTATTTTGCCTAGCCAACAACATGTTTTATCACGGATGCGATGTGAACATCCAGAATACTTAAATGAAATGAAATCTTCTGGTTCTTACAAACAAAGTGTGATCGGATTAACTGAACTGTATTTAACTTATCACTGTAAATATACTGATATAACTGAGAAATTGTTAAAAACGGCGTTAAACCCCATTCAATCAATCAATCTTTAGTATTATATGTCACTTTTTATATCTTCAAAAATCGATATCAGCATTACTGACTACAGATTAAATTGTTCTAATGTTTGCATGTGGATTTAAATGATCTTTTTTCTTATTTCTTCATGTGAAACGAAATATTGCGGCTTCTCTTTGATGCTTTGCATCAAACATCCGTCTTGTACATGTATTGGGATAGTCAAAATTATTGAACCAAAAATCTTGACACAGCTAGTCCCTTTATTATACCATAATATTACTGAATAAGCTTAATGGTTGAAGCAAAATTAATATGAAGATACAAAATTACAACCGAGATACTATCTAAATGGAGATATGAACGCAACAGCAATAATAAATGATCATCATAATAGACACAAACTCCCAAAGGCAGACAGAAAGCTTATTAATGGAGAATGTATCATTAACAATAACATGAAAGAGTCATTGTCTTTGGGGGAAAAAAGTGTCATGTACAGAAAACATTATATGAGCCATATTCAATGAAAAGGGCTCGATCTTATTGTATCTGTTTGTTTGATTTCCATATCGTTTTCATTACAGTATTTTAGTCATCATATATAACAGCATTTCCTGGAACATCAGCACATCATACCTTAAATGCTATCTCCACAATCCTGAGGAGGGAAGCCACTATTATAATTGTTTAAGTCTTTGGCATGACCCTATCGGGGATTGAGCCACGATCTCGGATTCTCCTGCTCTCTATCGATACAAACATTCTTACCAGTACACCACAGAGAGGATTCTTATTTCATCTCATGATCTGTAGTCGAAGACTCAGGCAAATTCATGCATACTCAAAGTCGCATCAGGGCCTTCATAACCTGCCCACATTATTAGTCGCCGGGCAGGAGCCCGCGACTTCTATTTTTAATAGGTTTTCTGAAATCACATGGGAGGGGGGATTATTATTAGAAAGAAACACATTTAGATGTCTTGAACATATTACAATTGTGTTTGTTTAAAAACACTAAGTAATGACACATCTAAAATGAAATAAATATTCCGATGTTTTAGGTATTTTCAGTTTCTTTATTTTGACTCGCATTTATGTTTTTTCTCTCTGCCTATAAAGAGAGTTTCAAGAACGACACCTCTGCGAATAAGAAAGAATCGGATCTTTCGTACAAAATTATTTCGTCCTTGACAATTTTAAATGTGTCATTTAATTCCCTAAAGGCATATTGCTTCCGATCTGCATATTGTTATGCATCATTGACACAAGGGCGCTCATCATAATATAATTTTAAAACATGAGTAGTTTGTTGTTTTCATTATAAAAAAGGGAGGAAAAAATTAAAATAAATTAACATGTTGTAGGGCTAAGTTTATGTTCGAAATTAAGTTTAAATTATACAACAATTTCAATGAGATTTAACTGTTTAGTTGATATTATATTTCGAAGGTGGTCTAATTTATAAATATTGGACTACAATTCAACATTTGTTAAAGTATGATATAATTAGGATGCTAAGCTAATATCATTTTGAGAAAAAGAGAAAACTCATGTCTTCAGCGATTTAACCCTTATCTCATTGTTTTAAAAGTAGATTGCTGCAAAGGTGTCCACTGTTGACTTTAAAAGAGGAAAGGTAAAATGACGTGCTATTGCATGCAAATCCTAAATTGTCTGTTTTGTGGTTTTATTGAAAATTAATAAAATTCAAATATTCTGACAAACATCTTGAAAAGTGTATGTGGAATTCACAAATCTTATAATTATTCCTTAATGAAAGCACTGTATACATACTAAGACTAATGATTGGCAAGATTACTTATTTCCATTACTGTTTATGATCAATAATTAGTTGGTTATGTGTATGGTCAACCTACTTTGGAATGGAGATTGATCATAAACAATGAAAGGCTTCAATTATCATTCACTTCGTTGACAAAACAATGCAAGTTATGATACATTTTCACTTGACTCCACCCCTGATGTTCCAATATGCCCCTCAGTTGATAACTGTTTATTCAACTACTATAATGTTAGTGTTATGCATAACTGCACTATGGATATCCGGCGACATTGATGCGTTGCATCAATTTTCTCTTGTAGTATAATAACACAGGTTATTAATATTAGGACACACACAGTGTCATTAAAACCAGACCAAACTGAGACACACCCTCTTCAAATATATATACCAAAGTTGGTAACTGTTACAAGTGTCATTAAAACCAGACCAAACTGAGACACACCCTCTTCAAATATTCATACCAAAGTTGGTAACTGTAGTGTCATTAAAACCAGAACAAACTGAGACACACCCTCTATCAATATTCATACCAAAGTTGGTAACTGTAGTGTCATTAAAACCAGACCAAAACTGAGACACACCCTCTTTCAATATTCAAACCAAAGTTGGTAACTGTAGTGTCATTAAAACCAGATCAAACTGAGACACACCCTCTTCAAATATTCATACCAAAGTTGGTAACTGTAGTGTCATTAAAACCAGAACAAACTGAGACACACCCTCTTCAAATATTCATACCAAAGTTGGTAACTGTAGTGTCATTAAAACCAGAACAAACTGAGACACACTCACTTTCAATATTCATACCAAAGTTGGTAACTGTAGTGTCATTAAAACCAGACCAAACTGAGACACACCCTCTTTCAATATTCATACCAAAGTTGGTAACTGTAGTGTCATTAAAACCAGACCAAAACTGAGACACGCCCTCTTTCAATATTCAAACCAAAGTTGGTAACTGTAGTGTCATTAAAACCAGACCAAACTGAGACACACCCTCTTCAAATATTCATACCAAAGTTGGTAACTTTAGTGTCATTAAAACCAGAACAAACTGAGACACACCCACTTTCAATATTCATACCAAAGTTGGTAACTGTAGTGTCATTAAAACCAGACCAAACTGAGACACACCCTCTTTCAATATTCATACCAAAGTTGGTAACTGTAGTGTCATTAAAACCAGACCAAACTGAGACACACCCTCTTTCAATATTCATACCAAAGTTGCTAACTGTAAGGGCACAAGCTCATGCAGTGTTTAGCGACAATTAGAGACAGTCACACCAGACAATTTCTTTTACTCAGTCAGGTCAGGTCAGGTCAGGTCAGGTCAATATCAAGGTCAAGGTCACCTTGACCTTATTTTGGTATGCAACACACTGTCTTCCAAAGATGCCTAACAAATTTGGCAATGAAATGTTTTAGGAGATATAACACCTGAACAAGAGTGGGTGGAAGAGCGAACTGAGTCAGACAAGGTGCAAGCCTATCATACCCCCAACCCCACATTGTTGTACCACAACATTGGATTTCCTTGAGCAAATAAGAGGAATAAAGAGGGATGCCTCTTAACCTAGACCTCTGGTGAAACTGACCGACTTATCTGGAATCAAAGAAAACCAATGGCACAATACTACAAACACACTGGAGCATTTTGTTTTACTCTCCAAAAACCAACCACATTAAGGTGCTTTATAACAGTACAAAATGCAAATCAATTTGTGCATCTGTGACAAACAATTATCCAATTATATCATACATATCTTTGCCTTGGACTTGCAGTCAGATCATTATCTGCAGTTGTCTTAACCCTTTCCCTCATATAGACGCTTTCTGACGCCTCTGCAGCAGACGGCTTTTTGAAAACATAGTGACAAAAGAAGAAATTGCACAAAACGTGCAATTTCTCCTTTTGCCACAATGTTTTACACTTTTTGTCATAGGTTATCCATTCAACTATGAAGATTTTCTATATTTTGACAAAATACGTTCAAAGTCGTCTGCTGCAGAATTGTCGTATGAGGGAAAGGGTTAAATACACTAAGATCCATATTTCTGTTGCAACGCTCATTTGTTATCTTTTATTAGAATTTAATTACTGAAGAATAAATAAGGTAGTTACCTTCTTTTCAATCAATTAAACAAAGGAATATGTTTACCGATTTTAATGAATATTAGACAATAGGCATGAAAGCCCTGACCTGTAACAGCCAATTCCTTAAACTTACGGGATACTGGCAAGCTTTTTTCCAGATTTGACATTTCTGACAATATCATGTTTAAGGGCAGTCTGTCATATTACCTAAACAACACCTCAAGGGAGAGAAGATGGATGAGTTCTAATGTATTCGTCCTAATTACTTAACCCTTTCCCTCATATAGACACTTTCTGACACCTCTGCAGCAGACAGCTTTTCGAAAACACTGAGTGGCAAAAAGAGAAATTGCTCAAAACGAGCAATTTCTCCTTTTGCAGCAATGTTTTCCACTTTTAGCCATAGGTTATCTATTCCATTAAAGAGATTTTCTATTTTTTGACAAAATATGTTCAAAGTCGTCTGCTGCAGCATTGTTGTATGAGAGAAAGGGTTAAAGGGAAATTTTATCCAATTCCAATGGTTGCCAGTATAAGTTTCCCTGACAAGGCAAAATCTGGGATTATATTGAAACCAGAGTCTGTAATACAATATTATATATCAATATCATTTACCCAGGTGTTCTTCAAGCTAAAGATATAAAACATTGTTAATGAGCAATTATTATATCACCTTTTTCCTCAGTGTTTTCGATTCACTGTATACAAACTACACTAATATTTTTATATTATATTACAACAATACTATCGCATGTTATGAAAGTATAGTGGACCTGCAACAAGCTGCTTATATTGTGCTTTTGATGTTACTGCTGCAACCACTAAAACTTGATTATTCTACTTTTACCAAGAAGTTTTCAACCAGATCTGATTATAATCATATGGAAAATTACCATATTACTCCTGTTCATATACAAGAAAATGCTGATTCTCAGTCAATTTCTTAGAAATCAATTTAAAATGCTTTACTGATTCTGAAATACTAGCCATAAACAAGCAAATGCAGAGAATTATGGTCCCCCGCCAGGGTCAAGGTCACAAGGTGAAAAAAATTGGTATTGATGGAAAGGGGTTGTCACAAGGAATACACATGTGAAATATGAAAGCAGTGTACACCTATTACGGTTCAGAAGTTATGACCAAGGTTAAAGTTTTTGTGACAGCGTGACGGAGGGACTGACTGACGGACTGACGAATGAGAAATAATAGTCCCCACGCTTTCGCTAAAAGCGGGGGACAATAATTGACAACAAATCCAAGCATGACATGCACTGTGTCATATTATACTATCAACCAATTCCCTTAATAGTCTGAAACAAACTCATTTTAACATATCTGCAATAGGAGTCTTTAGATTACATTGTGGAGAAGGGTTTTTTCCATTCTTCACAACATTGTTTTGTCTTCTGTTTCAAAATGAAACTTGTACATATTCCCACCAAAAAAAAAAGATGCTTGCTCATCCTTAAAATTTGGAATTCAAAAAATTATATTTCCATTGTCATCTGCTTTGGCATTGTAGAAGGACAAGCAAGTAACATGCAGCTTTATGTTTAATATGAGTTCAAAACATTGAGTGAAAAAAATCAACGTCTTTCTAAGCAATTTTTCCCTTTGCCAGCAGGTTTATAACAAGAGGCCCAAGATGGCCAGTATCGCTCCACGGCCATAAGGCAAAAATAAAATCTCCAAACAGCCCTGCCCCGTGGTGGCTATTTTTTTTACCAACCACCATGGCTTAAAGGAATCTTGTAGAGTGTCACCAAAGGAATGTTTCTGCAAAATTATTTGAAAATATGCCTGACACTTTCGGAGGAGAAGATTTTTTAAGTTTTCACTATGGTCATATAAGTCAAAATAGCCCCGCCCTCTGGCGGCCATGTTTTTCGACCAATCAACATGGCTTGAAGGAATCTGATAGAGGGTCACCCAATGAACATTTCTACAAAATTATCTGAAAATCGGCTGAACACTTTCGGAGTAGAAGATGTTTTAAGTTTTCACTATAGCTATATAACGCAAAAAAGCCCCGCCCCCTGGCGGCCATGTTTTTCGCCCAATCATCATTTCTTGAAGGAATCTAATTAAGGTTCACACAAGGAACATTTCTACAAAATTATTTGAAAATCGGCCTGACACTTTTGGAGGAGAAGATTTTTTAAGTTTGCTCTTTAGCCAAACGTCTTTCTAAGCAATTTTTCCCTTTGCCAGCAGGTTTATAACAAGAGGCCCAAGATGGCCAGTATCGCTCCACGGCCATAAGGCAAAAATAAAATCTCCAAACAGCCCTGCCCCGTGGTGGCTATTTTTTTTACCAACCACCATGGCTTAAAGGAATCTTGTAGAGTGTCACCAAAGGAATGTTTCTGCAAAATTATTTGAAAATATGCCTGACACTTTCGGAGGAGAAGATTTTTTAAGTTTTCACTATGGTCATATAAGTCAAAATAGCCCCGCCCTCTGGCGGCCATGTTTTTCGACCAATCAACATGGCTTGAAGGAATCTGATAGAGGGTCACCCAATGAACATTTCTACAAAATTATCTGAAAATCGGCTGAACACTTTCGGAGTAGAAGATGTTTTAAGTTTTCACTATAGCTATATAACGCAAAAAAGCCCCGCCCCCTGGCGGCCATGTTTTTCGCCCAATCATCATTTCTTGAAGGAATCTAATAAAGGGTCACCCAAGGAACATTTCTACAAAATTATTTGAAAATCGGCCTGACACTTTCGGAGAAGAAGATTTTTTAAGTTCTCACTATTTTTTTCTTTCGGTTGCCATGGAAACCAGAATTTTGAATGGATCAAAAAAAATTGAAGGAATTTAGTAGAGGACATTGAGAGGATGCTTCCCATGAAGTTTCAACCAAATTGGCCATGTGGTTAGGGAGAAGAAGTCGTTTAAAGGAAAAAGTTAACGCACGCACGCACGCACGCACGCACGACGGACAATTTGCCATGACATAAGCTCGACTGGCTTTCAGCCAGTGGAGCTAAAAACTAGAACTATTACGGAAGATGATAAATCCACCTAAACAGCACCTTGACCTACACCATAACTTAATAAGTAAAAGGGACATAACTCTGTAAAATAACATGCAATTGTAACCCCTTTATGATATTCACATCTCCTCTTGGTATAGAAGTTTCATGTAAAATGTTATTGAATTCCACTCAGTGGTTTGTAAGAAATAGGCCGGACAAAATATTGCTTACTTAATAAGTAAAAGGGCCATAACTCTGTAAAAATAACATGCAATTGTAACCCATTTAGGATATGCACATCTCCTCTTGGTATAGAAGCTTCATGTAAAATTGTATTGAATTCCACTCAGTGGTTTGTAAGAAATAGGCCGGACAAAATATTGCTTACTTAATAAGTAAAAGGGCCATAACTCTGTAAAAATAACATGCAATTGTAACCCCTTTAGGATATGCACATCTCCTCTTGGTATAAAAGCTTCATGTAAAATTGTATTGAATTCCACTCAGTGGTTTGTAAGAAATAGGCCGGACAAAATATGGCTTCCAACCAACCGACCGACCGACCGACAGACAGACACAGTGACTCCTATACACCCCCTCTTCTTCGAAGGGGGTATAATTATTTTGAAGCAAAAACATTGCATGTTGTCTGTATGAAATAGAGGATTGGTGGTTATTCAATCTGGTTCTATATTGCTGTGAAATATTCAGTCATGTCTGTTAAATCAATATGAATAATGCTAACATGATAGCTCTATGATAAATAAGTCCTGGGAATTTTGCTCTGTAGCCCTTTCCCTCATGCGACAATTCTGCAGCAGACGACTTTTAACATGACTAAAAGTGGAAAACATTGTGGCAAAAGGAGAAATTGCTCGTTTTGAGCAATTTCTTGTTTTGTCACTATGTTTTCAAAAAGCCGTCTGCTGCAGAGTCATCAGAAAGCGTCTATATGAGGGGAAAGGGTTAGTACAACAAATAATTCAAAGGCCGTATTTGAGACACGAGACATATTTGAACGCATCTGCAGCCCGGACTCTTTCCACAATTCTTTTTCAATTCAATTCAATAGTAATACTTTCATCTGCAACAGTTGACTTTTGAAATTATTGTGGCAAAAGGCGATTTTGACTATTTTCTCCTTTTGCCACAATGTTTTTAATGTGAGTTGATAATTATATTTTCTTATTTACATTTTTTTTCCTCCATATTTCTGACTGTATGTTATCAAAGTCATCTGCTGCAGATTTGTTGTATATATGGTAAAGAGTAGATAATAGCTCCATGCATAATAATTGTAGATGCATATAAATGATAACATTCTATGATCCCAATCTAAACTCTTTGGCTTTAAAAGCGTTTACCTGATTTACATACTGAATATCGTTCTTGCATTATTATACCCAAAACCGGGGCAGTAAATGGGTTTTCAGTTTTTGATGTATTTAAGAAATAAGTAAGTACTTAGTAACCTCTTTGCCCATGCATTAAGAAACTACTCAACCCATCCCACAAACAACAAATCTGCAGAAAACAACTTGGTAAACACCTAGGTAAAAATATGGAATATACCTCTAGAAATGGAAAAATGATTATTGAATAAAATAGAAAACTTTTTGTGGCAAAATGAGAAATTGCTCATAATAAGCAATTCCTCCTTTGGCCACAATGTTTTCGAAAGTCGTCTACTGCAGATACATAAAAATGCGTCTATACATACTCAGCTGAGTATGTCAGTAATTTCTTTTACTCAGGTCTATTAAACAAAATATTTCCTAAATATTGCAATTAAGTTAAACAAGAGGGCCATCATGGCCCTGGAATCGCTCACCTGATTTTTTTTTTTTTTACTTTATCTATATAAGCCCCGCCCCCTGGTGGCCATAGTTTCCAACCAATCAACTTGGCTTGAAGGAATCTGATAGAGGGTCAGCCTAGGAACATTTCTACAAAATTATTTGAAAATCGGCTTGACACTTTTAGAGGAGAAGATTTTTTAAGTTTTCACTATAGCCATATAATGCAAAATAGCCCTGCCCACTGGCGGCCATGTTTTTTGACCAATCAACATGGCTTGAAGGAATCTGAAAGTGGGTCACTTAAGGAACATTTCTACAAAATTATTTGAAAACGGCCTGACACTTTCGGAGAAGATTTTTTAAATTTTCACTATAGCCATAAAACGCAAAATAGCCCGCCCCCCTGGCGGCCATGTTTTTCAACCAATCAACATGGCTTGAAGGAATCTGATAGAGGGTCATCCAAGGAGCATTTCTGCAAAATTATTTAAAAATCTGCCAACCAGTTTGGGAGAAGAAGATTTTTTAACTTTTCACTATAGCCATAAACGGTAAAATAGCCCCGCCCCCCTGGCGGCCATTTTTTTCGACCAATCAAATTGGCTTGAAGGAATCTGATAGAGGGTCATCCAAGGAACATTTCTACAAAATTATTTGAAAATCAGCCTGACACTTTCGGAGGAGAAGATTTTTTAAGTTTTCACTATAGCCATATAACGCAAAATAGCCCCGCCCCCCTGGCGGCCATGTTTTTCGACCAATCAACATGGCTTGAAGGAATCTGACAGAGGGTCATCCAAGGAACATTTCTACAAAATTATTTGAAAATCTGCCAACCAGTTTAGGAGAAGAAGAATTTTGAAGTTTTTTTCATTTCGTTGCCATGGAAACCAGAATTCTGCATGGATCCCAAAAATTTGAAGGAAATCTGTTGAGGTCATTGCGAGGATGCTTTCTGTGAAGTTTCATCCCAATTGACCCACTGGTTACTGAGGAGAAGAAGTTGACGGACGATGGACGGCGGACAAAAGGCGATCACAATAACTCACCTTGAGCAAAGCTCAGGTGAGCTAAAAAAAACATGCTTGGCTTTTACTTCATTTGTTTATCTGATAATGTTGCCATGTAGGTTACACAGTGTAGGAAGGGAATAAAGTTGAGCATGTTCAACACTTATTTATTGTGAAAAACTAAGGCAACGCAATCTTATTCAAAATTGTGTAAATTGAAAATCGATCCATTCTATTGATAAACAGGCCAAAAACTTGAAATTTGAGTTACTTTATATTGATCGAGTTATTCAACCCCTAGCGATAAAAAACTAGAAATATCACTGAAGATGATAAATACCCCCAAAACAGCACCTTGACTCAAAATATGGCTTCCGACCGACCAACAAAAGGGCCATAACTCTGTAAAATAACATGCAATTGTAAGACCTTTATGATAATGCACATCTCCTCTTGGTATAGAAGCTTCATGTAAAATGTTATTGATTTCCACCCAGTGGTTTGTAAGAAATAGGCTGGACAAAATATGGCTTCTGACCGACCAACAATTTAATAAGTAAAAGGGCCATAACTCTGTAAAATAACATGCAATTGTAAGACCTTAAGGGTATGCACATCTCCTTTTGGTATAGAAGCTTCATGTAAAATGTTATTGAATTCCACACAGTGGTTTGTAAGAAATAGGCCGGACAAAATATGACCAACAACTTAATAAGTAAAAGGGCCATTACTCTGTAAAATAACATGCAATTGTAAGACCTTTAGGATATGCACATCTCCTCTAGGTATCGAAGCTTCATGTAAAATGTTATTGAATTCCACCTATCGGTTTGTAAGAAATAGGCCGGTCAAAGTATGACTTCGAAAAAATATGAGCAACAACTTAATAAGTAAAAGGGCCATAACGCTGTAAAATAACATGTAATTGTAAGACCTTTAGGATATGCACATCTCCTCTTGGTATAGAAGCTTCATGTAAAATTGTATTGAATTCCACCCATCGTTTTGTAAGAAATAGGCCGGACAAAATATGACTTCGGACAAAATATGACCAACAACTTAATAAGAAAAAGGGCCATAACTCTGTAAAATAACATGCAATTGTAAGACCTTTAGGGTATGCACATCTCCTCTTGGTATAGAAGCTGCATGTAAAATTTACTTGAATTCCACCCAGCGGTTTGTAAGAAATAGGCCGGATAAAATATGGCTTTGGACAAAATATGACCAACATCTTAATAAGTAAAAGGGCCATAACTCTGTCAAATAACGTGCAATTGTAAGACCTTTAGGGTATGCACATCTGCTCTTAGTATAGAAGCTTCATGTAAAATGTTATTGAATTCCACTAACTGGTTTGTAAGAAATAGGCCGGACAAAATATGGCTTCGGACAAAATATGACCAACAACTTAATAAGTAAAAGGGCCATAACTCTGTAAAATAACATGCAATTGTAAGATCTTTAGGGTATGCACATCTCCTCTTGGTATAGAAGCTTCATGTAAAATTTTATTAAATTCCACTCAGTGGTTTGTAAGAAATAGGCCGGACAAAATATGGCTTCCGATTGACCGACCGACCGACAGACAGACAGACAGACATACAAACCGACACAGTGACTCCTATATACCCCCCCAAAACTTTGTTCTTTGGGAGTATAATAATAAAAAAAGAGCCGCCATAGGACAGATTGCTTGACTATTCCACCGCATATTAGTTACTGAGATATGGACACTAATGTAGTAGCATGTAAAACACTAACCAGAATTTCTTATAGGGTGATCATTTGCATTATATGTAGGATAGAGTTATCTAACATGATTATTTACATAGGTGTGATGGTTGGGAAGGTTTGTATAAAGTTTCAATGCAATGCATCAAGTAGTTACTACGATATGGACTCTTAATTTAGTTGCACGAAAAACTTTAACCAGAATTTCTAAATAAAAAATAAAGAGTTATCATACTCGATTGTGTAAATATAGGTGTGATGGTTGGGAAGGGTTGTATAAAGTTTCAATACAAGCCTCAAGTAGTTACTGAGATATGGACTTGTAATGTAATTGCACACAAAACTTTAACCACAGAATTTCTAAGTAAACAAGAGGGCCAAGATGGCCCTAAATTGATCACCTGAGTGATAGTAAATTAGTAGCAAATATTTAACAGTAAATATCTGGGAAAATTTGATCAGGAGTGCAAATGAATTTGCAAGGAGTGGACACTGTTAAAGAAATAGCCATTTTAAAGGTCATGTTTATCTTGAAATCTTAGACAACCTTTTGCCACTTTCCTGATGCCGCCTTGCTGCCCTGTTTCCTGTGATGTTTTGTGGAAATTGAATCTGCGGTTTAGAAGATGATGTTTAAAGCTAAAAGTTAACAACGTACAACAGGTTACGGACGAAAAACAAAGAGTCGTCAGGATAGATCACCTTGAGCCTGTGGCTCAGTTGCTCTTAGAAAAAAGGGCCTTTATTTGCATTATATGCTTGATATAGTTGTTGTACTTGATTGTTTACATAGTTGTGTCATGCTTTGTAAGGGTTTTATAAAGTATTTACTAAGATAAGGACTCTTAATGTAGTTTATTAAGATAAGGACTCTAAATGTAGTTGCACCAAAACTTTAACCAGCATTTCTTAGTAAAAAAAAAAAGGGCCATAACTTGCATTTAATGTAGGATAGAGTTATCAAACTTGATTATTTACATAGGTGTGATAGTTGGGAAGCATTGTAGAATTTAGAAAGTTTCAATGCAATACATCTAGTAGTTACTGAGCTATATGGTGAAATATATGTACTTGCTTGCAAAACCTTAACCCTTTCCCTCATACGACAATTCTGCAGCAGACATCTTTGAAGGTATTTTGTCAAAACATAGAAAATCTCCATAATTGAATGGATAACCTATGACAAAAAGTGGAAAACATTGTGGCAAAAGGAGAAATTGCACGCGTCAGAAAGCGTCTATATGAGGGAAAGGGTTAACCGACTCCAAGGTGAGTAGAATAGCTCTCGCATTCTCTGTATACATGTAGTCAAGTTAAAAACTAGAACTATCACTGAAGATGTTAAATAACCCCTAAAGAGCACCTTGACCTACACCATAACTTAATAAGTAAAAGATCCATAACTCTGTAAAATAACATGCAATTGTAACACCTTTAGGATATGCACATCTCCTCTTGGTATAGAAGCTTCATGTAAAAATCCGCCCAGTGGTTTGTAAGAAATAGGCCGGACAAAATATGGCTTCCGGCCGACCAACAGACAGCCCGACAGCCCGACACAGAGACTCCTATACACCCCCCTCTTCTTGGAAGGGGGTATAATTAATATAATATTCTTCTTAATGTCTATTATTACGTCAGCTGAGTGGAGTTCAATTGCTATGATCCTAAATATATATTCAGGATAGCAAGAATAATCAGGAACAGTGTGTACATGTACTTTATACCATCTGCATTATTATCAATTTACCTTGCATTTCAAACCCAATAGGGTTAGCATATGCCTGGTGCCCGTTTCTATCCTCCCCTGATATTTCTGGGTATAATGCTGGTTCCTGCTGTGGTGGAACAGGGTTGTGTATGTACTCCGGTTGTGGTGGGACAGGGTTGTGTACGTACTCCGGTTGTGGTGGAACAGGGTTGTGTACGTACTCCGGTTGTGGTGGGACAGGGTTGTGTTCGTACCTGGGTTGTGGCATAGGAGCTGGGGTCACAGTTGCTGAAATGGAATGAAACAGAATGTTAACACTTATGAATTCCTTCAACAGACATCATCTCACATACATGTTTGTTATGATGAGCATTTGTTTCTCCTTTGGCCACAAAGTTTCCAAATTTATTTAACAATTGAGCTATTTTTATGAAGATTTTTCAGCTTTTTGTCACTTTGTTTTCAAAGTCGTGTGCTGCGGATTTGCTGTATGCTGGAAAGGGATTACCAGGAAGGAAATGTTTACCTGATCAAGATAACACTCCGAGAACACAAAGATAAACATCTTCGTTGATAAAGCTAATACTCCAGCCTTGGAACTACACAATTCTCGCTTCCTCCAGAATTGTTTTTCCAAGAGTGGCATATTTTCAGTTAGACTTTTTTACCCCTTCCATGATATAGATGTTTTTCATATCTGTGCTACGCATGACTTTAAATATCAGCAAAAAATGGGACTTAATTCTCATTAGCATTTTCACAATTTTAAAAAGCGTTTTTTACTCGGTGTTTCAAAATAAACTTCAAACGCTCCACAATTGTCATGTCAGAAGTTTTTCCTCATTTTTTTTTTGTAAACAAGTGTGCACGCGTAATGGCCCTATATCGCGGACAGAATAAACCATGGGAGCCTCATTTTTTAAGCACACTCTTCACTTTATCTCATTTACTGGAGGGTCACAAGATGATCATCATAAAGTATATATACATTGTTGTACCAGTTAATTTTGAATTCGGACAGTTGCTTGAAATTTACCATCCCCACATGTTTACAATTTTGATGCCTGAATAAAACAGCAGCAGACGACTTTGTAAAACATTATGTGTCCAAAGGAGAAATTTATCATGATGAGCATTAATACTCCATTTACAACAATATTTTTACCTTTATTCAATAATTGTACTTTAATTTATTGAGATTTTCAAAAAAATTGCCTAGATGTTATAAAAGTCGTCTGCTACAGATTTGTTGTGTATCTGCATGGGAAAGTGTTAATTAAGAGGAAAAGTTTAAGAGTTTCCTGTATGATACAGCCTTAACCCTTTCCCTCATATAGACACTTTCTGACGCATCTGCAGCAGACGGCTTTATGAAAACATAGTGACAAAAGAAGAAATTGCTCAAAACGAGCAATTTTTCCTTTTGCCACAATGTTTTCCACTTTCATAGTCATAGGTTAATTATCCATTGAATTAAAAAGATATTCTATTTTTTGACAAATTATGTCCAAAGTCGTCTGCTGCAGATTTGTTGTATGAGGGACAAAGTGACAATGTCTGAAAGTGGGAAACAATTATAGAACAAACAAATGACTCAAACATATATTGTAACTGAATTTATAATGAACAAGTGAATGTAAAAATAATTTAAGAACAAAACAGAGTAATTAAATCAGAAAATTAGTAACATTAAACATATTATATTAATTACCATAACCATGTGGAAACATCACAACTGCAATTAGTTCATTTCAATATTTTAATCACAAAATAGCTAGCTTACAATCATAATAGGCACATTTGAATATCAATTAATAACACCAAGAATTGACCCTTTTAATGCTGAGTTTCTAAAATGGAAATGTCAACAGAGCTCAACATTATAAAGGAGTGTTTTTCATGCTCTAAAATCCTTATTTGACCTCCAAAACCTATGTTGTGGGTACTCAAAATAATTGTCTCAGTGAGACGATTCTTTTGATTATAGTATACCCACAACATAGGTTTTAATGAGGGCGTATAGAGATATCATGGAAGAAAGACCTATTTACTCCTCCTTATCTAATCCTCTATGTCCAGCTTTGGAGGTAGGAGTCCAATATAACTCAATTCTAGGAAATAGCTTGCTTTGCTCAATACTCAGGTGGCACAGGCTTTACATATTTAGTTCCCACAGTCAGAGGGTCAAGATATCACATAAATATGATTACGAGGATGATCTGCTTCATGCATTATATGAATCTAGCTCGGAGGTCCCTGGAATTGGAAACAGTCTTCAACTGGGCGGTGATCTTAACCCTTTCCCTCATACGACAAATCTGCAGCAGACGACTTTGAATATATTTTGTCAAAAAATAGAAAATCACTATAATTGAATGGATAACCTATGACTAAAAGTGGAAAACATTGTGGCAAAAGGAGAAATTGCTCGTTTTGAGCAATTTCTTCTTTCAGAAAGTTATAATTTCAGACAACCAATTAACTTTCTCAAAGTTCAAATTGTGCAACAGGAATATTTAGGTTCATAATGTCTGAAACCCTCTAAGCTCCCTTTTGCTCATGACAATAATATACATATAAAATGCTAAAAGAGGAAAATAATAAGGAAAACTCATTTTGACTTATATATGTTTGGAAAACAAAAATAGGAAAATGTTTCAGTCAAATAAGGAAAATATTTTAAGCATATTTTTGTTGTTAGTAAACTCTATCAACAAGTTGCCTGCAGCTGATGACACAATCAAGACTATATATATATATATATATATAAGCTTCCTCAAAGAAAAATTCAACAAACATTTAATATATCTCATCCCCCAATCAAACCCACTGTCGTGGATACCTCTGGCAACGGAAAGTCTGCGACCGGTTTTAAAAACAAGAGGGCCATGATGGCCCTGGATCGCTCACCTGATTTTTTTTTTTTCACATTAGCTATAAAAGCCCGGCCCCCTGGCGGCCATAATTCCGACTACAAAATTATTTGAAAATCTGCCAACCAGTTTTGGAGAAGAAGATTTTTGAAGTTTTTTTCATTTTGTTGCCATGGAAACCAGAATTATGCATGGATCCCAAAGGTTTGAAGGAAATCTGGTGAGGTCATTGAGAGGATGCTTTCTGTGAAGTTTCATCCCATTTGACCCACTGGTTACTGAGGAGAAGAAGTTAACGGACGACGCATGACGGACAACAGACGACGCACGACGGACGCCGGACGCCGGACAAAAGGCGATCACAATAACTCACCTTGAGCAAAGCTCAGGTGAGCTAAAAACAATCATTAATGGTTCGATCTTTTACTTTTCAATTTCATGCAAAGATTTCAAAGTTGTCTTTCACAGATGTACGGAATCCGCTGTGGTCGAGTAGTTAGCGTCGGGGATTTCGAAACCGAGTGTCCGGGTTCGATCCCCAGTCGTGGCACTACGGTCATGGTGGAGTGCCCTTGGGCAAGGCACATTTTCTAGCCTAATACTGGTTTGTTTACCCAGGGATCATGAATAATTAAAATTAATTGCGCGCCAAATGACCTTAGCTGTCGATGCGCCATAAAACATATATACATTAATTCATTCTACAGATGTACATGTAGCACAAAGAACTTATTTAAATACAATATATTATATACTAACTTTTAAAGATCAAAAATGGTGTCTGAGCAGTAATAAAGCAGCTTTAAGTTTAAACTTATTTATTTTACATGGATTGCGAAACATTATCTTTCAGTTTATATTAATCATATTGCTTATGCATATCAGCTATGAAACACATTATGAGATCACTATTTCTGATAACAAAAATACTGCAGATAATCTAAATTCCTGCTGTGTCTGATAAGTTGAATGTACAAAATCTAGAAGTTTTTGATAAAAATTGTCTTATATACTTTATCTATACAATTGATTGATTTGTGACTGCATGGTGTTTAAAATGGTTTTCAACAATTTTTTCAGTCAGTCATATTGCAGCAGCCAGTTCACAAAGTCAGAATTGTTGTATGTGGGTAAGGGTTAACCTATATTGTTGGCACTAAATTAATTTGAACAGCCCCAGAGACTGTTCATATTAAATTAGATCTTTGTGCATTTACTGACATTACATTGTTTTTTTTTAGAGAATTAAAGATTGTATTAAATAACCCTTTCCCTCATATAGGCGCTTTCTGACGCCTCTGCAGCAGACAGCTTTTTGAAAACATAGTGACAAAACAAGAAATTGCACAAAACGTGCAATTTCTCCTTTTACCACAATGTTTTCCACTTTTTGTCATAGCTGGTTATCCATTCAACTATGGAGATTTTCTATGTTTTGACAAAATAGGTTCAAAGTTGTCTGCTACAGAATTGTTGTATGAGGGAAAGGGTTAAACATTAAATTTAATTTGGTTTTAAACCAGGCCCATCACCCTGAGCACAAATTTCTGAGAAGAAATTTTGGTAGATCATTTAACCCTTTCCCTCATACGACAATTCTGCGGCAGACGAATTTGAACATATTTTGTCAAATAATGGAAAATCTCCATAATTGAATGGATAACCTATGACAAAAAGTGGAAAACATAGTGGCAAAAGGAGAAATTGCACGTTTTGTGCAATTTCTTCTTTTGTCACTATGTTTTCAAAAAGCCGTCTGCTGCAGAGGCATCAGAAAGCGTCTATATGAGGGAAAGGGTTAATAATGACTGTAAAGATTAGCCAAATTGTCATATAAATATTTTTCATCCATATAAACGCTTAAGTTAAAACAAAAATTCCCCTATGTGGTTAATATAATTAAAGGTGTTACTTTAATACTTATATTTCAAAATCCGAAACATTATCAAATTAGAAAGGAGATGATAACTATAAGCTAGAAGTAAGGGATATAGATTAGTAGGTGTATTCGCTATATGAATGCTTCAGTGATCTTATCACATTCATTCAAAGGTTATAATGTAACTTGTGATAACCCCTTCCCACATGAAGACGTAATTTGACACATCTGCAGCATGAAAACATTGTGACGAGAGGACGAATTGCTCTAATGACAAGCAGTTTCTCCTTTTGTAATGCTTTCAACTCTATTCAATATATATAAGCATGCATACTTTCATTTCACCAGGTTTTTTTCTGTATTATAGTTTCAAAGAAGTCAGTGATGCGTGCATAATATGATGTATTTATGTGGGAGAGAGATAATTTTCATAAATGATCTGGATATATATGAACAGCTACACAATTACTTGATGTTGGCGTTAAATTATAAATATATTCATTGGTTCAGGGAGTCGTGTAATCAATTGTCTCAAGTGAACTCACAGTTGTTCATAAACCCATTTCCCACCTGCTGACGCATTTTGAGGCATATGCAGCAGACGACTTTTGAAAATATTGTGGCCAAAGGTGAAATTGCTCATGATGAGCAATTTCTCCTTTGGCCATAATGTTTTCAACTTTATTTAACAATTAAGCTATCTTTTTCCAGGTTTTTGTCACTATGTTTTCAAAGTCGTCAGCTGCAGATTTATTGTATATGGGAAAGGGTTAAAAAAAAGATTTGATGTTATTTTACACCATTTTCAGCAGTATTTAAGTTATTCTATAACAACAATACATGTATCCTTGATCCCTGGGTGCTAATTAAACTAGGAATTAAGTGTGTAACGCCCACTAAGGGTTCTCCTTATGACTGACAGAAACAGCTAGGCATCGACCTTTAAAGCTTGGTCAACCATTTATAATTGATTGATTGGGGTTTAACGCCGTTTTTAACAATTTCTCAGTTATATCTCGGCGGCCAGTTCACCTACTCATGCATTTCCTGGTTCTCTCACACCAGTACTCCACACAACAATCTTTCCAAGCAACTGGCTGCTTTTCCACATAGACTTAGCCTATTGGTGGAAGACGAATGACGCATGTCGCATTGACTTTTGTCAATCGTCGGAATGAAAGTTTGCCGAGCCGGGATTTCGAACTGACAACCCCTGGATTGACAGCCCGCGTCGCTACCTACTGAGCTACCGGTGCTCGGCCAACCATTTCTAAAGCCCGAACTTAAGGCCCAAAGCTTAGACCACACTTTTTACCACTGCAGCATTCCTTACTGATGCGCACATTTTTACTTTCATTTATAGGGCTGAGAATAATTTAATAGCTAATATATGTCTTTGTACATATTATCAGTGAGATATGATTTAAGGAGAAGCCCTAAAAATTCTAAAATAGTTTACAAATACATACATGTACTTTATTGCATGAAAAAAAATATACTTGGAACAAAATAATCAAATGAGCGGTATAAGGTGTTAAAGAACTGTTAATTTGTTGCATGCACTTGATCGACCACGAACTAAGCTGGGAGTACATGTATCATTCAGGTGCGTAGCTGCCTATACGCGAGTACGTGGTTGAATCCACATAATTCTGACAATCTAATTTTTTTTTTTATAGAAACTATAGACTACATGCTCATATCAAATGTTTCTTGCCATTTCTATACTTAATTATAATAGCCCTTATAGCATATGCAGCCCCGGCTCATATTTCCTGGCCAGCAGCGGAGTGCTAGCTTGAAACAAGGCCAGCACTTCGCCGTAAGCACGGGTAGTCGGCGGGACGTGTCTTAAAGCATATGTGGCCCCGGCTCACATTTCCCATACCAGCAGCGGAGTGCTTAGCTTGAAACAAGGCCAGCACTTCGCTGTAAGGGTGGGTACACAGCGGGACCTGCCTTATAGCAAATGCAGCCCCGGCTCACATTTCCCCTACCAGTAGCGGAGTGCTCGCTTGAAACAAGGCCAGCACTGTAAGCGCGAGTAGACGGCGGGACCTGCCTTATAGCATATGCGGACCCGGCTCAGATTTCCCCTACCAGCAGCAGAGTGCTCGCTTGAAACAATGCCAGCACTGCCCTAATTAAGCGTGGGTAGACAACGGACTTGCCTTATAGCATGTGCGGTCCAGGCTCAGATTTCCCCTACCAGCAGCGGAGTGCTCGCTTGAAACAAGGCCAGCACTTCGCCGTAAGCACGGGTAGACGACGGACTTGCCTTATAGCATATGCGGCCCTGGCTCAGATTTCCCCTACCAGCAGCGGAGTGCTCGCTTGAAACAAGGCCAGCAATTCGCCGTAAGTGCGAGTAGACGACGGGACCTGACTTATAGCATATGCGGTCCCGGCTCAGATTTCCCCTACCAGCAGCGGAATGCTCGCTTGAAACAAGGCCAGCACTTCGCCGTTATCGCGAAAAGACGACGGACTTGCCTTATAGCATATGCGGCCCTGGCTCAGTTTTCCCCGGCCAGCAGGCGAGTGATCTCCTAATACATGCGGCGGACAAAAAATAAATAAAAAAGTGTTCCACTCCAGTGACAAAACAATAGATCAGAGTATTATTAACATAATAGTGGCTTGTATTTGTTTGCTATTTAAGCTCTATTTTAGGGAAAGAAATCTGCTGAGTAAAGGTTTTATTTGTTGGTTTATCATCCTAAAACTGTCCATTTTCCAGTACTAAATAAAGCACCTCAGAACACCCAGAATGCACCAGATTGCATCGACCCCCCTAGCACAATTTTGAATCCACATGAATAGAGGGCTAGCTACGCCCCTGTCATTTATTAATACGCGATATACAAGTTTACTGTTTTTTACCAAAGAGTAACATCTACGGTCGATAAAATTGTATGCAAACTGTGAATTGGTGAGAATTTGTCACAAGAATCAAGTAACCTGCATTGCATATTCAAATTGATCTCATGACTTAGAACTACAATATATCCATGTTATTTCAATGTCAAGTTGACCTTAGAATTGTAATGGAAAATGTAAACAAAATTGATAATGGAGAGGGCAAAGATTATATTGCACGGTTTCAACGCCATGTTTTAAAGCTTGGCTTTATCAAATAGCTTTGATCTGCTGTGGGATAGCAATTAAAATGCCGGCAGTGCATGGCAGTACGGCCTTTAAATCTGCTAATGCATTCACAATTTGGATAATTAGGCTCCTGACAGAAGCATTCTATGTATACTATACCATCATAATAATTGGTAGAAACCTTTTGATAGGAAGGATCATGAGAAAAATAATATCTGAAGCTATCCCAAACAGAAAAATAAATAAGTCACACCACTTTTGGTTAAACATCCCGCCTGAATTTAAAGCATGAAATGATGTTCAAGGTTTGTTCCGTTGTGACCTCGACATTTAACTGATTAATGGGGATCTCCATAGTGCCTTCATCATTACTTGTGTGAGGTTACATAATCATCATCCAAGCTTTTCATGGATTGCTCCGTTAAGACCTTGCCATTTGATTGTTGTCTCCAAAATCATTACGGATCTTCCAATTGTGTCATGATCATTGCATGATTGTGTGACGATACATCATTCTAGCTTGCAAGATGATTAAAGTTTATAACAAGATTACTTTCATTTTGATATCATTCCATTCTGATATTCAGATCATAGACCTTAGAAATCTTGATTGTTTGTTGTTTTATGCTGCTTTCAACAATTTTTCAGTTATATCACGGCATTTCCTGGGTAAGATACCAGTACTGCAGGTCCATTTATCTTAACACCAGCCTGTCAATCGTAATGCTTACCCCGCAACCCTGAGCGCCAAGGAGGGCAGCAGCCATTACTTCCATTTTTAAAGTCTTTGGTATGACCCGTCCCTTAAAGTAATAATTGTCCCCAAAATCAATAGGGATTTACCTTAATTAAGTCATGGTAATTTCATGTGTGAAAATCATCAATGGTGCCTCAAAGAATCATGAAATCAGAACAAAAAAAATGTCTACAGTTTGTTTGTTTTATTGATCGTTTAAGCCATTTTCAACATCATTTTAGTTATATATCAAGATTACAGTTCACTTATTCATGATCCATAGGTATTTTTTTTTAATTTGTGTTTAAGCCAGTTTCAACGTTATTTCAGTTTATATCATGGCAACATTGCACTTATTCATGATCCGTGGATAATCAAACCAGAACTAGGCTAGAAAATACGCCTTGCCCAAGAGCTCTCCACCGTAACCGTTGTACCCCAACTGGGGATCAAACCTGGGATGACTACGTAACCACTTGGCTGCAGTGGATTCTGATCCATGGGTAAACAAACCAGTACAAGGCTATGAAATGTGTCTTGCCCAAGGACACTCCACGATGACCGCCGCGATTGGGATCAAACGGTTAACCCGAGATAACAGATAGACAGACATGCTCAAAACAGTATATACCCCATGCTAAACTTTGTTGGCACAGGGTAAAATGCATTAGTGGAGTGACAAAGCTAAATGCTCAAAGAAACATTTATAATCTTACCTGTGTACATACTTATGCTCATAGCATTGTTATCAGCCTAATTTCACAGGAAAATAAAAACTGATGGCTTGATGTATTTACAGACTTAATGTCCATGCATCTATCTTAAATTGTCTTGGTATATTTAGTGACTAAAAGTAAATTCCTATCAGTCACTGTGAGGTTTCCTTGCAACTGATAACACATTTTCATGTTGCTTGTATATCATTTGAGGATTATTATGTTATTTACCCTTTCCCATTTGCAGCCGACTTTTGAAGAAATTGTGAAAATAAGAGAAATTGCTAATTAATGAACAATTTCTCCTTTTGCCTCAATGTTTTCAACTCAATATTAAATACTATACATTTATAGAGAATTTCCATATGGTATTAAAGTCGATCGTCTGTTGAAAAGTGTTAATGTGTGTTGCAAACGGTTAATACATGTATGTATTTAATCAATGAGTATGATATAATTACTAATTATTATAATACTTTAATTAGTTTAAGTCACAAAATTCTGACTTAAATCATGTGAAGTCAATATTAACCACATCTATGGCTGGTTTATAAAACAATTAAACCATGCTTCAATATTTATAGCTTCTTCCAATCTTAGTTTTATGTAACTTCTTGACCTTCATTCATACCTTAGCAACATTTTAACCATTTTAACCATTTCCCTCATACGACAATTCTGCAGCAGACGACTTTGAACATATTTTGTCAAAAAATGGAAAATCTCCATAATTGAATGGATAACCTATGACAAAAAGTGGAAAACATTGTGGCAAAAGAAGAACTTGCTAGTTTTGAGCAATTTCTTCTTTTGTCACTATGTTTTCAAAAATCCGTCTGCTGCAGAGGCGTCAGAAAGCGTCTATATGAGGGAGTCCATGCACATCAACTACAAACAGTGTTTTTTCTTCACTGGTTACATTAATTTACCATAACATTACATTAAAGCTGGTCAATATATGAGTCGTCCTTTAAGACGCTTAATGTAATAAACATCTTATTTTCACATTAAATCAGTAGATCCTGAAGGAAGCCTATAAATTCCTTAGATATGACACAGTATTAGAAACAACATACAGGTATATATGCAACACCTATTGACATGAATAGGTCAATCAATAAACTTGACATGAAATCATTACCATGGTAACTGGAAACTAGATTGATTAATTGCGAAATAATCACATAGCTTTCTACACGTCTAGCTGTCTCTTTCACTACTAGAATTTATAAACAAATTATTTTTATATACAAAAGCTTTTCATTTAGCTCTTTCCAATTACAGCAAATCTGCATTAGACAACCTTGAAAATTATTAAAAATCTCTGTAAGGGAAAGTATAAAAAATTTGAAAGAGTTGAGCAATTCCTCCTTTTGTCACACTGTTTTCAATAGACGCTTGCTAGAGAAGCATCCAAAATTTCTGCTATTACTGCAGCAGACGACTTTTATAAAGCATGAGCCGTCCCGCGAGAAAACCAACATTATGGCCTCTGCGTAATGTATCGATCCAGATCAGCCAGTGCAGTCCGCACAGACTGATCCGGGCCAACACATTCCGTCTCAGTGGGATAGAGATACAGAGTAATGAGTCCTGAAAAGTGAGTCTATCCGGGTCACAAGCCTGTGCGGCATGCTAAATAGGCTGATCCTGGTCGATACTTTACGCAGAGTCCACAATGTTGGTTTTATCGCGGGACGGCTCATATTGTAGCAGAAGGAGAAATTGCCACAACTTATTATATATATATTTATCAGTAATTTTCATGTTTTTGCCTAAATGTTTTGATTTCTGCTTCAGATTTGTTGTAATGTGGGAAAGGGTTATTAATTAGGCTTTTACACAGTTTACAAGCCAAGATGACCATTATTTCTCCCTTTTCACACAGTTTCCAACGAAATTTGCTGCAAATGTGTCAAAAGTCCCTTTAGAAAGGGAAGTTAAATCTGGTAACAGATTCAGTTAAGTGTAAACAGTCAATTGCAGTGACATTGACAAACCAATTGCTACATGGTCATAAAACTGACAACTGACCAATCATAAATAAATGTCCTTTAGTACAAATCTGTTCAGGTTAAATATGTCAACAAAATAAATATAAATAGTGGTTATGATCATCACTGTTTGCTAATTAAGTGACCCCTGTGGGTGTGACTGTGTAAATATAACATATCAACCCTTTCCCACATATAGACGCTTTCTGATGCCCGAGCAGCAGACAGCTTCTAAAAACATGGTGGTCGACAAAAGGAGAAATTGCTCAAAGCGAGCAATTTCACCTTTTGCCATGATGTTTTCAACTCTATTCGATGATTATTGTAACTATCAATTATATTAATTATATAGAATTTTCCATATTTATGTCTAGATCTTTCAAAAGTGTTGTCTAGCTGCTGCTGATTTGTTATTTGAGGTAATTGTTAGATGCAGGCATTTTTAAATAGAACTTTACCTAAGCTCGCCCTACATTATGAAATCAGACTTCATGTAGACACATTTTGACTCATTTGTTGAAAGCATAGTGTCAAAAGGAAAATTAACCCTTTACCTCATATAGACGCTTTCTGACGCCTCTGCAGCAGACGGCGTTTTAAAAACATAGTGACAAAAGAAGAAATTGCACAAAACGTGCAATTTCTCCTTTTGCCACAATGTTTTCCACTTTTTGTCATAGGTTATCCATTCAGTTATGGAGATTTTCTATGTTTTGACAAAATACGTTCAAAGTCGTCTGCTGCAGAATTGTCTTATGAGGGAAAGGGTTTAAACTTGCTCATATTATGATCAATTCCTCCTTTTTCTGTAATCTGTATACTTCTATAGATTAAATTGTACACATTTTGCCTAGATATTTCAAAGTCATCTGCTGAAGATTTATTGTATGTGGGAAAACTAAGGTTAAAAGTAAAAACTTAAACAATTTAGTAATGTTAATGAATTTAGCTCCTAAAATATATATATATTTCATTATGATCAGAACAACAGTCAACAGAGAGAGTTTAATTCACAAATTCATGATTATAATATGATATCATTTCAGTTTTGAATGACAATAAAAGGGACTTGAAATGTAAATTTGTCTTTCAAAGAGCAAATAGTTTTCTTTTCATTCTGTACTCAGTCATACCCTACTGCCATACTGGTAAAAAGATGTACAACAAAACTTGGTCAGCTAGGTTATGTTTGTAAAGACTTTTAACATTTACCCAAGTATGATAAGTTTTTTGTTAACCGTTTCCCACATACAATAATTCTGCAGCAGATGACTTTGAAAACATCTACGGGTACACAAGATGATAACAATTAAAGTGTGATAATTGATAATTGAAGAGTTGAAAACATAATTATGAGCAATTTCTCACTTTGCTGCTTAAATATAATGTTTTAAAAAGTCATCTGCTGCAGAAACATATAAGTGGGTGTGCAAGTGGGAAAGGGTTAACGTAGCTCTGCTTTGAAATCCTTTAATAGAAAAACGTACATGTATGTACACAGTACTACTTGAAAAATTGGTCGTCTTATAAATATTGATATATTTCTCCATTTACCGAAAAGTTAACACCTGCAAATTAATGTGTCTCAATTTTAAGTCATTTATAATCAACCAGAGAAAGAGTTGAACCTTTTCCACCTGCATAAGCATTTTGAAGCAATAGCAACTGAGTCGACTTTTGAAAACATTGTGGCACAATGCTTTCATCTTTATTTATCAATTATTTAGCTATCTTTTATGGAGATTTTCAGGTTTTTGTCACTCGATCACTATGTTTTCAAAGTCATCTGCTGCAAATTTGTTGTATGTGGGAAAGGGTTAAACCAGGCTATAAATATTTTTTACCGCAGCAGAAAATTATGTTAACACAATAATGGCATTTAGGAGAGGTCCAAATTCAGGATCCTTTTTCCACAATACATACACGACTTTCTATGAACTGTTAATTAATTAAGATAACAGAATCAATTAATATTTTTTTGGCCAAGATTCTACCACCTGTTGTATCATGAGAAAGGTATTTACTGGTCTTATAGTAAAGTGTTGGCGATAATCCAAGGAAGTTTTTGAAGTATAGTATGGATGCAGAATTGAAAACATTCTGGGGAAAGAAAATATGAACAAGTTTATTGTCAATTTTTTGTGGAAATTTTCAAAACTGTCATCTTCTATACAATTCGAGGGCTTCACTGGTGTGAAACGGTTGTAACTATAAACCTATTTTGAAAACCCTAGTTTAGGGGCAATTTTGGCCCCTTTGTAAACAACGAATGCACATGTAGGTGCCATTGCTCAGAACGAGCAATGGCACCTAAATTTCCATTGTTTACCAAGAAAATTGATCTAACGCTTATAAAGACTTTATGGAAAGGGAATAACCTTGGTAAAAAAAATACCAATTTTAGTTACAACCATTTCACGCCAAGCCCTCAATATATATATAGTGTTTGTAAATGGGAAATCGTTCATCTTCTCTCATACAGAATTCAAACCTGCAGCTGACAACAATTAACAATTTCCAACTTCTGCAGCAGATGATGATTGTAATCAGTGTGACGAAAGATGAAAATATTGCTCATGATTGGCAATTTCTACATTTGCCAATATGTTTTCAATTCCCTTCAATAATTTCTGTTCTTAACCCTTTCCCTCATATAATAGACGCTTTCTGACGCCTCTGCAGCAGACGGCTTTTTGAAAACATAGTGACAAAAGAAGAAATCGCACAAAACGTGCAATTTCTCCTTTTGCCACAATGTTTTCCACTTTTTGTCATAGGTTATATATCCATTCAATTATGGAGATTTTCTATGTTTTGACAAAATACTTTCAAAGTCGTCTGCTTAAGAAATATCATATGAGGGAAAGGGTTAAGAGATTTTACATATTTTTGGCTAAATGATTTAAAACTCATCTGCTGCAGATTCCTCGTATGTAGGAAACTTTCAAAGGGTTGTGGGGAGATATATATTATATGCAAATTCTTGACATATATAAATTGCAATGTTGAGAAAGGGTAGAAAATATTGTGGCAAAAAGGGAAAATTTGCTTTGGTGTAATATAATCCTACTTGGAACACAAAAAGGGCAATTTACCGACTACTGTAAATAAAGATCAGACAGCAAGACTAAGTAGTGTGTCATTGAATTGTGGTCTTCATTGTAAATCTCAAACATTATATCGAGAGCTTGGCGTGAAACGGTTGTAACTATAATTACTATTTTTTTTACCAAAGTTAATCACCTTGCCATGAAATCTTTATATGCATTAAATCATTTTTCTTGGTAAACAATGGAAATTTAGGTGCTTATAATTGCTTGTTCTGAGCAATGGCACCAAAATTTGCAGTTTACAAAGGGGTCAAAATTTACCCTAAACCAGGGTTTTTAAAATAGGTTTTAAGTTACAACCGTTTCACGCCAAGCCCTCGATATATCTTGAAGTTTTCAAAACTAAAAAATGTCAATTACATTTATAAACTTGATAGAGAAGGAGAAAACTTGTTAAAGTAATACGTCATGGATAATGGTTTCATGTTTAATGTACTGTAACTACTCATTGATTTTTTTATGTTTTCAGTTTGTTTACCATTTCCAATATCATGAAGAGGCATTTTGACACATCTGCTGCAGACAAATTTTGAAAACAATGTGTCAAAAGGAGAAATTGCTTTTTTAAATGAGCAATTTCTCCATTTGCTACATTTTGTTTTCAACTCGTTTCAATAATTGATCGAGATTTTCCATACTTTTATAATATGTTTTCAAAATGGCATGATGCAAATTTCTTGTTTGTGAGAAAGGGTAACACAGTTGTATTTAAACTACCAATATAGACTGATATAGTACCATATATTGGGTTCAATTTATAATATTGACGATATAATTAGCAATTATCATATATATACATAGAGCTATATATATTACATATTTCAGTTTAAAGTTTAATGACCAATCAAACAATTTATACAATTAGTGAAACATTTACCGACGGTAATTAATGTTCAGTCCTATGAATTTTAAGTTGAAAAAAAATAAAAATCATAAAAAGATTTGGACATGACATTATGTATAATGTATCTAAAAAGAAAAAAATATTGTCCTTCAAAAATTACAGGAATTGTATACCTCAGGATGCAGATTGAACTATCACATGAAAGATTGATATAGTTAGTGATGTATACACTATTTATAAACAATCATGTATTTCTTTGATGTCTTTTCTTTTTCAAATTTTAGCATTCATCTGAACATGATTTATGGCTAAATGAATATAAAAGGGGTACACTTATATATAAAATTAAATCAGACATGTATTTAAAATGAATATAAACATCTATGATAACCATCATAATAGTATTAATACAGTTTCCAGTGATGATGATCTTCTCTTTCCTAACTCTGTGAAATAAGCACAAGCACAAAGCATCAAAGAGTTTAGTTTGGCGCAGTCCGGGCCGGGCCTGTTAACCCTTTCACATATATTAAGACAATGTTGACTAATCTTTAACCCTTTCCCTCATATAGATGCTTTCTGACGCCTCTGCAGCAGACGGCTATTTGAAAACATAGTGACAAAAGAAGAAATTGCTCAAAACAAGCAATTTCTCCTTTTGCCACAATGTTTTCCACTTTTAGTCATAGGTTATCCATTCAATTAAAAAGATATTCTATTTTTTGACAAATTATGTTCAAAGTCGTCTGCTGCAGATTTGTTGTATGAGGGAATTAAGGGTTAAAAAAAGGCACTGTTTTAAAAACAGAATACAGATAAAACAGAAATTGCTTATTTATAACAAGAAATACAATGTCATTGTAACTTTTGCAACAATGTTTTCATCTGGGTTTTTTTTATAGATTTTCCAAAGTTTTGCATAAATCATGTTTTCAAAGTTGTCTGGAGATTTGTTGTATGTGGGAAAGAGATGTGGAAAACTGACCTATCTATGAGAATTCAGTATAGCATGCAGTTTTAGGTGTGTTGATTGTGATAAGACATAAATCAATTGAAAGTGGACAACTGAATATGTGACTTTGACTGACTTAACTGTCCGTGCAAATTTTACAGCATGGCCATTTGGATGTTGCAGTACTAGTAACCGTATTTATAATATAATTATATTATTGTAAATTATTCTATTGGCTGCGGACACCTAAATATATGTTACTTGGATGGCTGCACTGCATTCCAAACTATAGGTAGATACAGTCATGTACTACAGACTCAGTACAATGCATAACATTTGTAAAATTGTGATTGGCTGTATATTTATTTTGAAAGTTATTGGTTCACATGTTTTAACCCTTTGCCACATACATGAAATCTGCAGCAGAGGACTTTGAAAACTTTTTGGAAAAACTAATGAAAAATCTATGAATTAAAGTATAAATATCTAAAAGTTGAAAGAATTGTGGCCGAAGACGAAATTGTTCATTATGTGCAATTTCTCCTTTTTCACAATGTTGTCGAAAGTCGTCTGCTGCAGACAAGTAAAAAGTCGGAAAAGGTTATGTGAAGATTGACATCAATTCCATTAAATATATGAAGGAATGAATTGATAAGTGACAAATACTGAAATAGAGCTGTACTCCCTTTCTTATTAATACAATGTTGCGAGTAACAGAGTCAGTGATATATTCAGGTGACCACGGTCGCATATTTACCATAACACAAATGGCATACATGTATCTATATAGGTTTATGTACAGAGGTTCAGATAAGGAGGCGTATACAGCTCTTTTCCCCACAATATCTCTCTTATCATTCAACCAAACCCTATGATGTTGGTACTCAAAAGAATCGTCTCAATGAGACGATTCTTTTGAGTACCCACAACATAGGGTTATAACATCAAATATGGCATTAAGAACATGCAAAACACCCCTTATCTAGAGCTCTGGTTTTATTTAGGCCTATATATACATGTATAACTCGTAAATTTATGTCATTACAGGTATTACCATGATGCCCAATAAACATGTCTTAACCCTTTCCCACTTACAACAAATCTGCAGCAGATGACTTTTGAATCATCTACAGGTGCAAAAATGTAAAAGTATCGTTGAAAAAACTGTTTCAAGAGTCCACTGGTAGAATTAACTGCATCAAAATGCATCTGCAGATGGGAAAGGGTCTAGTCCAGGTGAATTCATACATCTATAACTCTATAGTCATCCTGAAAAATGTTGAGGTATATATCAGCAAAAGCATAGAACAGCTAGCACCTAAACCCTTTCCCACAATACAAGTTACAACAATTCTGCAGCAGACGACTTTGAACGTATTTTGTCAAAACATAGAAAATCTCCATAATTGAATGGATAATCTATGACAAAAAGTGGTAAACATTGTGGCAAAAGTAGAAATTGCATGTTTTGTGCAATTTCTTCTTTTGTCACTATGTATTCAAAAAGCCGCCTGATGCAGAGGCGTCAGAAAGCGTCTATATGAGGGAAAGGGTTAACCCTTTCCCACTACAACAATGCTGCAGCCGACGACTTTGAAAACATCTAGGCAAAACATTGAAAATCTCTATAAATGAAGGTATAATTTAAATTACTGAAAAAAATTATCGTGATTTCTTATTTTGTCACAATGTTTTCAAATGTCATCTGTTGTAGAGGCGCCAGAAAGTATCTTTTTGTGGGAAAGGGTTAAAGTTTAATGTGTGGTATAGCCCCCTTTACAATATATATATATTATATATACAAAGTCTGTTAGATATTGAACTATACCATGTACAACATATAATTAACAAGGTATTATAATCCTTTACCACTTGCAGCCCTATACATGTTTATAATTTAAGCATCTGTTGCAGTTGACTTTTGAAAACATATTGGCATTATTATTAGCAGAAAATCTCCCTCTTACACAATGTTATCAATTATATTCAATAATAATTCTATGTTCATTTATTGTGATTCCATTTTATTGGCTTTATAATTAATGTCTTCAAAGTTGGCTGCCACAGATAAATTTGTGGTATGCAGGAAAGACAAAGAGTTAATATCCTTCCACCAGATTGATGGAATAGGAAACTTTATAAGCTGCTTTCTTTATTGAACCACAATGAATTTCTCCATCATTAAAGCATATATGTCTTTAAAGCAGTATGCAGGTGTTTACCCCATCCCCGATACATAATTCTTGATGCATATGCCTCTTCCCATGCTAGCTGACTTACAACAAATCTGCAGCAGATGACTTTTGAATCATCTGTGCAAAAATGTAAGAGTATCGTTGAAAAAACTGTTTCAAGAGTCCACTGGTAGAATTAACTGCGTCAAAATGCATCTGCAGATGGGAAAGGGTCTAGTCCAGGTGAATTCATACATCTAAAACTCTATAATCATCTTGAAAAATGTCGAGGTATATATCAGCAAAAGCATAGAACAGCTAGCACCTTGACCCTTTCCCTCATACAACAATTCTGCAGCCGACGACTTTGAAAACATCTAGGCAAAACATTGAAAATCTCTATAAATGAAGGTATAATTTAAATTACTGAAAAAATTGATAATTTTGAGTGATTTCTCCTTTTGTCACAATGTTTTCAAATGTCATATGTTGTAGAGGCTCCAGAAAGTATCTCTTTGTGGGAAAGGGTTAAAGTTTAATGTGTGGTATAGCCCCCTTTACAATATATATATATACAAAGACTGTTTAGATATTGAACTATACCATGTACAACAGATAATTAACAAGGTATTATAATCCTTTACCACTTGCAGACCTATGCATGTTTATTTAGGCATCTGTTTGAGTTGACTTTTGAAAACATATTGGCATTATGATTAGCCGAAAATCTCCCTCTTACACAATGTTATCAATTATAAATATTCAATAATAATTATACATTCATTTATTGTGAGTCCATTTTATTGACTACAAAATGTCTTCAAAGTCGTCTGCAGCAAATGAATTTGTGGGAATATGTGGGAAAGAACCCTTATCCACATATAGACGTTTTCTGACGCCTTTGCAGCAGACGGCTTTTTGAAAACATAATTATTCTATTTTTTGACAAAATATGATGTGTAAAGTCGTCTGCTGCAGAATTGTTGTATGAGGGACAGTTATTAATATCCTTCCACCAGATTTACGGAATAGGAAACTTTATAAGCTGCTTTCTTTATTGAAACCACAATGAATTTCTCCATCATTAAAGCATATATGTCTTTAAAGCAGTATGCAGGTGTTTACCCCATCCCCGATACATAATTCTTGATGCATATGCCTTTTGTGGGAAAAGAAGACGTTTGACAATGTCGGGTAAAAAGCAGTTCTCTTTTTTCCCTGTGTCAGATGTCTTCAACTGAGTTACCAATATCAGTTTTCGTGTACCAGATTATTCCATTTTACATTTAAAACAGTTTTCATACCATGAACAGAGCTCTAGATAAGGTGCGTTTTGCATGTTCTAAAATCCTTATTTATCGATGTAACCCTATGTTGTGGGTACTCAAAAGATCGTCTCACTGAGACGATTCTTTTGAGTACCCACAACATAGGGTTTGCTTTAATAATAAGAGAGAAATTGTGGGGAAAAGAGCTGAATAACCGTCCTTATCTGGACCACTGAATGAATATGATTTAAAAAGAAGAGGGCACGGCACTAATGAATCATTGTATCAGGCAAGAGCTAAGTTAGTATAAATTGAACTTTTAAATGTGCAATTTTCAGACTTACTAGCATCAGGTTTCAAAGGACGAAAAGTGATCTGGGTGACATGCTTTTGACCTATAAATAATTCAATCATATGTAACCCTTTCCCTCATATAGACGCTTTCTGACACCTATGCAGCAGACGGTTTTTTGAAAACATAGTGACAAAAGAAGAAATTGCACAAAACGTGCAATTTTCTCCTTTTGCCACAATGTTTTCCACATTATGTCATAGGGTTATCCATTCAATTATTGAGATTTTCTATTTTTTGACAAAATATGTTCAAAGTCGTCTGCTGCAGAATTGCCGTATGAGGGAAAGGGTTAAGTGAATTCAACCAGAAGTTTATTGACCCAATTCCCACTGTTGAAATATTAGATTTATCTATTGTTAACCCTTTCTGCTGATCAATACGGATATCTTTTGACACAATTGTAAACAAAGAAGTAAATGACTTCTTTGTCATGTTCATCCTGCAAGAAAAGTATGTAGTACTTGAAATATATTGTATACATGTATCATTGAGCATTCCAACTTTATATCATCCAGGAGCCATTCTTATCACCCTTTTCTTGTATGAATTTGTATTTATAAGCAAAGAAAAAAATTAAAAAGTTCTATGGTGTCAAACTATTTATTTAGTTATCTGCAAGTTTTCTTTTTAAAGTTTTTAACATGCTCAAAATCTTAGGATACACGAATATACTATTTATTATAAATTTTGCTAGCCATTGCAAAAATGCAAGCAGATATTTTTGTTATGTTTTTCCAGTCCTGCACTTTCAACGGTCAACCTTGTATGATCTTTGTTAAAATCCTAAAAGTCCTTTTCTTTTTCTGTTTTCAATTTATGATCATCCCACTTTCCTACTTCATACTTTTATCTTGACCACCTGCCTCATGAAAGTCAAACACTTGAAGAATGACAGAGACATTACACAAATTGTCATCAAAATGTCTCCTCATTGAAAATAACAAAATAACATGATGCAGGGAATGATGAAATAATTGATAACAAAATGATCTTTAACCCTTTCCCTTATATAGACGCTTTCTGATGCCTCTGCAGCCGAAAGCTTTTTGAAAACATAGTGACAAAAGAAGAAATTGCACAAAACGTGCAATTTCTCCTTTTGTCACAATGTTTTCCACTTTTTGTCATAGGTTATCCATTCAATTATGGAGATTTTCTATTTTTTGACAAAATATGTTCAAATCGTCTGCTGCATAATTTTCGTATGAGGGAAAGAGTTAATAGTATTATTCCTTTCCACCTGATACATTTGCTACAGCCAACTTCTTAAAACATTGTGAAATGAGCATAATGATTAATTAATTTCTCTGTTTGCCACAATGTTTTCAATAATTATACTTACATAAATAAGAGATTTGTAATATCTAAAGCTAGACGTTTTCAAATTCGTGTGCTTCAGATGTGTTGTATATATAGGAAGGGGTTACCGAAAGCAGATTATTTCATTACTGAGACAAAAACAACATATCACGAAACACGCGTGGTACGAATCTTTTCTTAGACCTCTGTGGGTTTTAAATAAAACAAAATACTTACGCCCGCCTTGCTCATTCTGCATTTCGAAGCCTATCGGGGCAGGCTCCATAATGCTGAATTATGTCACGTAAATATCCTGTTAACCATTCAAGAGGGAAATATCCACTGACGGTATTGACAGACTTTTTCCACTGCTGCCGTAAAATAGAACTGGGGTCGCTCTGGTTCCCCGCCCTTACTCCTACCTAGAAATCCAAATATGTAAGAAAACACCACACCCAAATGAAAAAAAACACCGATAATGACAAGGCTGTCTTGTACCTAAGACGTCTCTGTTTATATTACTATAGACTGTTACCAACGCATTTTGACACTATGACGAATATTCGTTATGGTCTAGATTGATAGACGGGGGAAACCATGGGGAGTTGTTTACATCTATAGGTTTTCCCGTTTAGACAAAATGATAGTGATTTACTACAACTGGGTGAATAATAAATATACATGTAATGGTCTTATCAGATTCATTGGTTAGATAAAGTCTGGTCAGGATACATTTTTATCAATATATCTGTTATTTACTGATCTCGTAGATAGGTCATCAGATACAATATCCTTGGAAACTTTGAAATGAGCTAGTCAAATTGTGTTTAGGAGCTTCCCATTTTCAGAAACAGGTTTTCTATTTATAGCCATCTAAAAACTGTTTGATTAAGGTAAGTTATTTTACACTTAAACAAACGAGACAACTAGATCTGAACGTATTAGCGATTTGGAAATGAAGGAAGATCTTAGTCATGGCTAATTCGACTAGGGTAAATTAAATAGGATAGTCTCTGAAAAAAGAAAATGATGCTGAAAAAGGAGCAACATTGGCAAGGTCCCTTCACATACAAGTCATGTCATATCAGAGACATATATGTAATGTTTATGTCTCTTATACTAGTTTATAGTCTATATTTCATTTTTGTATAGATCTTAAAAATGCTTTCAAAGTTAACCAACTGCAGTATGTGTAACCGTACTACGGCAGCTCTAAAGGGGACACACACATTGTTATAAATTACATACGAAATTTTTTTTTATCTCGTGCGCACGAGATAAAACAAATTTCGTGTGTGTCCCTTTAGAGCTGCCGTAAACATGTGTGTGTCCCGTAATTTATAAAAATGTGTGTGTCCCTTTAGAACGTCCGTAGTAACCTTTCTCTCGTAAACAAATATTTATCTAACAACTCTTATCTGAAAACATCATAAAGACAAATATGGAATAATTTAGTAGAAATCAGTGTGAGCAAAGTGGATATTGGTTGATTAAGTCTATTATATCCGTTCCCCAAAATGCTTTCACAATTCGTCTGCGTGTGTATCATCAAAAGGTATCCACAGTCGATAGCGACGGGGGCTGTCAATCAATGGGTTGTGAGTTCGAATCCAAGCTCGGCCAACATTCTTTCCACCGTTTGACAAAAGTCACTGTGACAAGCGTCATTCATGTTTCACCAATGCGCTAAAAGTCTATGTGGAAAAGCAGCCAGTTACTTGGAAAGTATGTTATGTGGAGTACTGGTGTGACGTGACGACATACCCCAATCACATAGAACAACTATACGGCAGTTGACTTTGAAAATAACTAGGCAAACATATGTATCCTCTATGGAAGCCCTAGAGGGACTTCTTACTTCAATACTTCTAACTTCCATACTTCTAACTTCCATACTTCTAACTTCCATACTTCTAACTTCCAAACTTCTAACTTCATTACTTCTAACTTCATCACTTCTAACTTCCAAACTTCTAACTTCATTACTTCTAACTTCATCACTTCTAACTTCTAACTTCATTACTTCTAACTACATTCACTTCTAACTTCTAACTACATTATTTATAACTACATTCACTTCTAACTTCATTACTTCTAACTTCCAACTTCCTTACTTCTAACTTCAATACTTCTAACTTCAATACTTCTAACTTCATTACTTCTAACTTCCAAACTTCTAACTTCATCACTTCTAACTTCCAAACTTCTAACTTCATCACTTCTAACTTCATCACTTCTAACTTCATTACTAGTTAGAAGTAAGGAAGTTGGAAGTAATGAAGTTAGAAGTGAATGTAGTTAGAAGTAATGAAGTTAGAAGTTTGGAAGTTAGAAGGAATGAAGTTAGAAGTAAGGAAGTTGAAAGTTAGAAGTAATGAAGTTAGAAGTTAGAAGTGAATGTAGTTAGAAGTAATGAAGTTAGAAGTGATGAAGTTAGAAGTTTGGAAGTTAGAAGTTTGGAAGTTAGAAGTATTGAAGTAAGAAGTCCCTCCAGGGCTTCCATAATCCTCCGATTTAACGAAAGTATTGACTAGTGTGAAGTAGAAATTACATTCTTTTAACAATTGCTCGATTTCTCACAATATTTCAAAATCTTTCGTCACTATCAAGTACATGATTTACACGTTTGAAACGCATTTCGACGCATATGCCGCAGACTGCATCGAAAAACATCGGGAAAAACGCATTTCAATACTTATATATATGTCCGTGTATGTGGGAAAGGGTTATACAGTTTTCCCACATGCATTCTGACTCTTTTATGAACAGACGGTGATGTACGCGTCTTGATTTGACTAAAAAGTATAGGGTAAAGGCGGTGTTTTTAACGAAAAGTATTGAACGATATACAATTCGTAAATTAGAAAGTTTTTCGTCACAGTTTTGTTTTATAAAACCGTTTTAATATCAGGTTTATATCGCGAACTAAAACATTAAACGCTGAGACGGAATGAAGGTAAGGATAAGCACTTGATTAGCCACTTAAAGCTCTCGAGCAATATTACTAACGATCCTTTTTTAAATCATTCTACGTTGTTAGAACTTTAGTTTGCATGGTGTTTTACGCCGCTTTCTACATTTATTCAGTTATATCACGGTGTTTCATGGGTAAGTTACTAATGTTCCTCGTTCGGTTTTCATTAAGGCTGAAACAAATTTCTTTGTGTGTCCCCCATAAGTTCATTTATTTAGGAATGGCTTAATTTCTCCCTTAAATGAGCTCCCGGAGATTCTGTTTGCGCGCGCGGCGTTCCCGAATGAGCTCCCGAAGCTCTTAAATTCGCGCGTGAAGCTCCTAAATAAACTCTCGGTGCTCCTATATGGGCTCTTAAATGAGCTCCCGGAAATCTAATATGCGCGCGCGGCGTTCCCGAATGAGCTCCCAGAGATCCAATATGCGCGCGCGGCGTTCCGAAATAAGCTCTCGGAGCTCCTATATGCACTCGCGGCGTTCCGAAATAAGCTCCCGGACGGGAGGTCTTAGTTGCGCGCGCGGAGCTCCTTAACGAGTCCCCGTAGACGCTCAATGCTCTCTATGAATGAAATAACAATTATTAAATAAAGCTGAAAACATTTTGGCAAAAGGAAAATATGCTCATAATAAGCAATTTCTCCATCAGTCAGAATGTTTTCAAATGTCGTCCGCCGAGGCGTCAGAAAGTGTCTAAACTGTGGGAAACGGTTAATATCTCCTGGATTTCGAGACAGGCGCTCTTCCTCTGTCTCGCACGCACATTCTTGTCACATATGGCACAATGCTCGTTATGCAAAAAACAGGGGAGACAATGTACCACTGTTTAAGCCGTACTAATTGTTGACTAATTTGATTGTTATCTGCTCTCGCTATCAATTTGCTAATTGGCGGAAATTACCGGACATTTGTGTAACATTCGGTATGTAGACACCGATACTGCAGCCGGAGGGCAGTAGAGAGATACACAGGGTACTTCAACATGGGATTATAGGGTAATAAAACTAGGGTGTTATGATATCGATATTTTTTAATCAATTTACCAATAAATAATCGAGCCATTTTTTTTCATCATTATCAATTTAATAATACATGTACATTGTTACAGACATGGAGCCCGTTTTTTTGTATTATTATTCATAATGGATAATACCCCCTTGGTGTTTGATAGTAATATATAGATGCATTTGTCAGCCGTATGTCAATTGTATTTAAAGTAATTGTGCAAAATTCACATTTTGAAGTATTATTGTAAAAGTAAAAACTGGTTATGTAATTGAATTTATTATGTTGTCATGTTTGGATGATACACTTAATGTTTTCAGTATTGTAGATTTAAATGGTTTAATCCATAATTGTTGACATATTTTGATTAGCTCATTACACACACGTTAGTTATGAAAATATTGATATAGCGAACAGAATTTATAAACTTTGTAATTCAATGCAGATTGAAACAGAATATCACTGCCTATGCATTTGTCCGAAATTCAATGATTTAAGAAAAAGATTCCTTTCTATAACTTGGCCAACTGTTACCCAATTTATCAATATACTGGCATCAAAAAGAAGAAAGACGCAAGTCAATACGGCAAAATTTATTAAAGAAGCTTTGGAAATGAGAGATTTAAGTTTAGAAAATATAGTCTAATTACATTAAAAATGTATTACCTTTTCAGCAATATAATTTATATATATATTTGTCTAATGTATGTAACTATTGTTTATGGCCAATGGAATGTGTATTTGCCGAATGCCTAATAAAATTGAGTTGTATTGTTGTGTATTATAAAGTCCGAATTTTATTTGTAGAAGACGACTTTGAAATAGTTTAGTCTCTTAGCAAAAGGATATATTCATCATTATAAACTATTTTGCCATTATGTTTTCAAATCGGAACATTTTTTTGATTCTAAGATCTGTGATCTTATCATATTCAATGTGAGAATACTCATTTCGAGACGTCTGGACTTGTTTTAGATTGCTTGCAAAACCCACATAAAGTCGCATATAGAAGGCATACATGCAAATACATATCCCAAATGTCATTCAATCGCAACGAGCCGTAGTAGTTTGCACCTGATGGTATACTTGTATTCACAGTTATTTTGGTAATTATCACCTTTAAGACATCATCCGGATTAATGTATATCATAACGTTGATTAGCGCCAATCAACGTCCCTTTGATGAAATTAGTTATACGATTTAACCAATTTGAAACATATCAAATTGAACAGTTTGACAAACAAACTTTGATAGAATTCTTAAACTTACAATGAGTTATGACAAATTATTAAACAACGTTAAATGCAATTTTAAACATATCAAATTGAACAGTTTGACCAACTAACTTTGATAGAATTCTTACATTTACAATGAGTTATGACAAATTATTAAACGTTTTAAAATTTCATTCATAAAATTTGGACAAGTCATACAATATGCATGGATATCGATCACCTTATGGTTTTATTTAACAATTAAATAGTTATAACAATCATCCATTTTATTTTAGATAGGATAATATTAACAAATGTGGACATTTATCCGTTCTGACAATACAATCGCATTTTTTTCCTAAAATAAGTAACTGGGGCTAATATCCGTCCGCTGGTGTCCATATTTACATTTTATTGCATTACATGCTGATATATATATAAGATAACGCAATATACACAGTCTGCACAGCGGGGGTAATAAATAGATATATGCCCCATCATAAATCGTCCGGCAATGGTCGGTAATCATCGGAAGCTTTCGCTAGTAATCCTAAAACGTTAGTAGTACTTGTAGAAAATGTTAAAAAGGACAAAAGTTTTATTACTTTATTTTAATAAAATATATGTCAAATAAAAGGTAAATGAATTTACTACATTAAGCCGTAAGTGCCCTGTTAATTTTTTATTTCTAAAAAAAGATATTCACTGAAGAACGTCTAAAAATTAGCGGAAAAATACCGTTTTCTTAACGGTTTATATGCAATAAAGAGGGAAGTTAGGGTGACCAAGTTAAAAAGGACCAAAATATTATTAATATAAAAAAATATATTTATATAGAGGAGATATTTGTCTTGAAAACATGATAAGTGCCTTTTTAAAGTTTTGCAAAATAAAATTGTTATTGAGTAAAAACTAAAAAGTTGCTCTATAATCCCATGTAATTTAAGTTATCGATTTTTGATAGTCGCTGATTCTCATAGTTGGATATGAGAAGTTTTATGACATATATATGGTGATATCCGGAGTTTTTACTGTTTAGCCATTTTTTCCGTTCAAACAACTGAATTTATTGTCAGAAATGTGTTAATGAGGTAATCTTTCAAAAAAAAATGCGAAAATGCCTTTAATCGGCTATTTAATTTGCACCGGACATAATTGTTGCGAAATGGGTACTCGCTTACGTCCCCTTAATTTATTGATCGATGACGTCATAGGTCGCGTGCGGTGTGTGGTCTGCATAACGGTTACTGCATATATCTATACGTGTTTACGTGTCGGAGGAAATGATTGTGATCGAAATATCATTGAAAAATAAATAACAAATGGTAATTTGTGTTGCTTATGGGTGTGTTTCCAAGACTGGAACCAGTATAGTATAAGTCTTTTTAAATTCCCCACGGATCCAAAGAGAAAGAAGATGTGGATAGATCGTCTAAATAGAGGACAAACTGCAACAAAGAAATTTGTGCCTAGTTCTTGCTTCCGATTGTGCATGAAACATTTTGAGGACGATCAATACAGCAATAACCCAAAACTTGCAGAATCAATTGATTACAATCAAATTGTTCGTGTTAAACTGAAACCTGACGCGCTTCCTAAAGTTGTTCATAATCCAACAAAGCAACCACCCAGAGAGAGAAAATCGGCACTGGCCATTGCAAGAAAAAAGTTTACAAACGAGGTAGGTTGAATATTTAAGAAACTATTTGTTTTAGTTTTCAGAATCATAATTGTTAACATTGAAACAATGGACCAATTAACAATGAATTGAATATGTCAACGGGCCCCTCGAATGTTGTAAAACGCGTGAACACTTATCCATGTAAGATTAGATGTGAAACCCCTAATTGGATTTAAAATACTGTGTTTATTTATGTAGATTCTCTATGTGCAATATTGATTAGCGATTCTTTGATTGTTCAAACTGATGTTAATTGTGACGGTAGTGTATAATTAGAGCAATCATATTACCACAACACTGTCACTAGTACACCACATGGCCCATATTGGTATTTATGGATTTCAGAGCCCTTCCCTCAATTCCTTTATTTATTAATACCCTTTACTCTTAGAGTCTAAACCCTTTTCTCCATACAGCAAATTTGCAGCAGACGACTGAAAATGTCTTTGCAAAAATGTGCAAAATCCCAATAAATGAAAGTTTTATCATTTATTAATAAGAGTTGAAAAGAGTGTGGCAAAATGTGAAATAGCTCAGTATGAGCAGTTTCTCCTGTTGTCCGGTAAATTCAAAAGATGTCTGCTGCAGATGCATCAATATGTGTCTGCAATTTGGAAAGGATTAACATATTTTCCGTTATATCATTTTCAGAGTCATCTGCTTAAAAAGGTCTGTCCCAAAAAATGTCAAAGGTGGACAACTAGAATTAAAATGTTAACATAGAGATAGTTGAAAACATTGTCAGAAAATGTGTTTTATGTGCTTATGTGTAGAATTTGGGTATTTTTTACATTCTGTTTACCAATATTCGCTTATAAATGCATTTCATGTTATAACTTTCAGATCAAAATAAAGAGCAGAGAGAAAACACAAGAAAAGACTATTTATGCGCCATTTTCCGCAGATGAAAACATATACAAAGCCGTTCCCGTACATTCCAATGTTATAACCACAAAACCCTACAAATTCCTTTCAAGTTTATGGAGCTGAAACATTTTATCACATACTGTATAATGAAATCAACATCACATAATTGGCTTGAAAAAGATGTTGACAAAAGCAGAAGTTGTCATTCATAATAAACTGTTTCTCCTTTTGCCGCAATGTTTTCAAAAGTTATCTACATTTTGTTCCTAAGGGGGAAATTTTTCAGCACAAACGTTTTATTTTCATGTTTTATTGCTGTATATATGAGTAGGTAAAGATTACAAGTAACATGTTATCAACACACAATGCCAAAAAATAGACACATTCGACTTTACACATAACGGCAATTCAATAACGTCTGACAGCTGGACAATTTCAATGATAATGTTGATACAGAGTAGAAAGTATTCTGTCAAAAGGTAAATTTGCACATATTTCACCTTTGCTCACAATGTTTTCAAAAGTCATCTTCTTTGAGACCAATAAAATGTCTGCATGTTGTATAAGGTTCAATTATTACACGTCAAAATATTATTATATGGCTGACTTATAATTGTAACAAGCTGAAGATGAAGTTTTTAAGGCATTGTGGGAGAAATACAAAGTATAAAAAAGAGCAATAACTTTTTTGTTTACACAATTTTAAAATATTTTGAAGATAACATTCTGACAATTAATATTTCTTATAATGAATTATAAATAGTAAATAAAAAAAGACATTTTGTATTTTAAAATAGTATTGTCTCCCATTCATTAACAACATAGTATCTGAAATGTTTTTATAATGAATACAAGTATAACAACTTCTTAAGGGATCTTGATACATAGACACAAAGCCCCTCATAAAATTGGCATTTTTCGAGACATTGTTTGATGCTTTACACAGCTTTCAACAATGTTTCAGTTAAATTGCAGCATTTCCCGAGTAAGTTACCAATAGTATACTAATGGTCCATTTATCCTGACACCAGTCAGTCGATCGTAATTCACTTATTGAACGCTGAGCAGCCATTTCTACCATATTTTAAAGGCTTGGGTACGACCCAACTGGGGATCGAACCTGCGACCTCCTGTACCCGAGTTGGAGGCTCCATCTCGAAACCACCAAGGCGGTCACACGAATGATGTGTAAAAGCAACTGAACTGGTATTGTTTATAACACATGAATGGTGACAAAAACAAGAAAATTAACAATGTCCATGTAATAATTAAGGAAGTTCTCAGTATAATCTTTGGCTTATCATTTGCTTTACACTGGGTAGCTTAATCCACAATATTCTTGCAATGGAAAAGCATTCTGAATGGCCGTTACTGAACAGTCATGCGGGGAAAACTTTCCTAACTCTCTTCCCAAGAAGTCCATCTGATGAAACGTTCATATGCTGTGTGGCGATAGTCTAAAAGTAAAAGAAATTCAGGCAATTAACAGCTATGAAATTAAAAAGGGTTGCAGTAGACCACTTTAGTTAATTGACTGTCATGCATAAACAGAATATTAACCACTTCCCTTATGCAGAAGACATTTGAAGTCTTTTACAGCAGACACATTTTGGAAAAATTGTAATTTTACCATTCCTCACATTTAATTAACTTTATTTCAAATATTAACATGTAATGGCCTGTTATCCAGCCATAACAGCTTTTAGCAAAAGGTGTGCATACCCAAATCAGGAATAGGGTTATGTTATGACTACCGGTATTATTTCTGTGTAATAATAAACCTGAAGCAAAGGGAATCACTAATAACCATTACCCTTAATAAAGTTAATCCTTTCCAGCATTTTCAACTGGATTATTCTCGAAAAATGGTTTTAATTATGGTTTTAATGATTTAACCCTCGCAGAAAAAAAAAATTATAACACAAACACTGTGTTACATGTTGCTGACACAGACTTATACATAGGTCAAAGAATAAAGAGTCACATTGTGGAACGTCATCAAAGACTCTCCTTCCCTTGTTATGACTTGAGTTGACAGAAATTGAAACCATAGCATTTATAAGAATATGTAAGTAACAGAATATCTTATTTGAAAAACATCTTACTCATGCATTCTCCTCCAAGGGTCCAGATTCCAGAACGTGATCAAAATAAGCAATTTCTAAAATATGCACATTGAGACAGTTCACAATGAACCCATCATGTTGTGTTAACCCTCTGATTTGCTGTCTCATATTTGATATTTTACAGCATTTTGCCTCTGTGAACGTTGTCATGTAAATACAGTTCCCACATAGGCATCTTCAATTTAAAAGGAAATACAATATGGATTATTCATATATATTTTGTTTATCCAGCTCTGAAAGTGACTTTTATGAAGGAATCGAACAATTACACAGAGGGTGTCATTAGGTGATCATTGTTGAAAAAAAGGAGATGCTACTCAAAATTATCAATTTCTCCGTTTGAAATGTTCAATCATTCAATGTTTAAAACTATAATCAGTCATTACAACTTCATGAACACAGACTTGTTTTACGTGTCGCGTACACGATTTCAAATGTGTTCGGACCGAGAATCATACGGGAAAGGAACATATTACTACATTTTTCTTGCTGGCAGTAGGCAAAAATAGCCTTAGGGAAAGAAATATATCTTACACATTAACAATATGATTAACGCCTTTTATGATGTCTCGATATAACATATATGAAAGACCTTACATTAAATAAGAAATCCTTCGGCCGGCCTTTTTCATTTGTGTTTACAGTCGTCGTCATTAATTGTAATTTAAAACACAGCAGCACATACTCGTCGTCTAATAACTTTACATAAATATCTAATATTTTTTGTATAAATCCTTCACATATAATGTTCGAGCATAATATGCATCAGAAAATAAAAATCTTACACTATTGAAACGTCTGGAATTTCATCCCCGATGTCTACATCGAACTAAGACTCGCTTTCTCCGGCGCTTCTTGGATCTCCAGAGGCAAATTGTTTAAATGGTTCATACAAATAGTGTATTATAGGTCCAGATTCGTTAATTTCAATGTTTGATTGATCACTGTCTACCAAAAAATCCATGTTTTCCTGTCGTTTACATTCACCTTGTTTACAAACTAATCTCGAGACGACCTATGACGTCACAAATCAAAGGGGAGTTACTCTAGTGCAGTCAAATTCAAGGGAAGTAAGCCATTTGGTATTTGTTTGGGACTAGAAATTTGTAATTCGATAAATGTGAATAAAAACATAATTCGTCTATTTTTGGTTATTAAAACAGTTTATTTTGGTTTAAAATTGTCATATATTTTTATAAAATCTGTAAATAAAAACCTCCGGATATCACCTTTAATTAAAATATCATAGTCAGCTTGTATCTTGTATCTTGTATTTTGTATCGGTATATTCCTCCTTTCTTAGTAGCACTCCCTAGGGATAAATAACCAAACATGTAAATACGCCTGTACATCAACACTTTCCATTAATTCCTTCATTGTTTCATTATCGTATTATATTCTTAATTGACTATAGAATACAATTCAATTGTCCTTGCAGCTCAATATATCAGCTCTTTTTATACGCAGGAAATAACATAATGGTCTCGTAACTTGTTCTATGGCTATATGATTGGTTTTTTTCTGAGTCCTATGCCGGATTAAAACTAACTCCTGTGATGAAGAATCTAGTAGAAACTGGAGAAGTAATCCCTTGTTTATTATATTTTGGAATGTTCCTTTCTTTATATTGTTATTACAATATAAATAACACCAGTTATCAGAAGAGCTATATAACTCAGCGAGCTTATTCCTCGCGACCGAAGACATACAATCATATAAGCATCCGCGAATCTTTGATCAATAACCGACTATAGTCGGTTACGACGAATACATATAATCACACAAGCATCCGTGAACCTTTGATCAATAAACGACTACAGTCGGTTACGACGAAGACATAAAAGCACACAAGCATCCGTGAACCTTTGATCAATAACCGACTATAGTCGGTTACGACGAAAACATACAATCACACAAGCATCCGTGAACCTTTGATCAATAACCGACTATAGGCGGTTACGACGAAGACATATAATCACACAAGCATCCGTGAACCTTTGATCAATAAACGACTACAGTCGGTTACGACGAAGACATACAATCACACAAGCATCCGTGGACCTTTGATCAATAACCGAATACTGTCGGTTACGATGAAGAAATGCAATCACACTAGCGCCTGTGAACCTTTGATCAATAACCGACTATAGTCGGTTACGACGAAGACATACAATCACACAAGCATCCGTGAACCTTTGATAAATCACCGACTATAGTCGGTTACGACGAAGAAATTCAATCACACAAGCATCCGCGAACCTTTGATCAATAACCGACTATAGTCGGTTACGACGAAGAAATGCAATCACACTTGCATCTGTGAACCTTTGATCAATAATCGACTATAGTCGGTTACGACGAAGACATACAATCACACAAGCATCTACGAACCTTTGATCAATAACCGACTATAGTCGGTTACGACGAAGAAATACACTCCAGGGATCGGGAGTTCTTATCACGGCTCTGCCGTTGATTCTTTCCAAAGATTGATAAAAGCATTTCACCAATGCACGCAAATAATGTTTGTAGGTAACAAAATGCATAGGAAGAGTAAACTGGTGCGTGAAATTCAGGTTAGGTGAAGTTGTCAACGTGATATAACTAGACAATGTTGAAAACGGCGGTACAATGACGTCAACCAACCAACAAGTGTGTAATTTGATAGTCGAGTTTAGTGTGACGTGGCTCGAAACACACACGGAAATTAATATCGGGCATTCAATGAGCCATCAAACATACAATAGAAAAAAACCCATACATCACTAGGTTGTAAAGCAGTGTGTACTTCCTGGTCAATTGAAGGTAGACAATATGGCATTTAACCTTGTTTTCATGCATATGCGGGATGAGACTTTCGAAACCATTGTTCAACAAAGGGAAAAAATCTCAAATGAATAATTTGTCATATTTTTCAACTTAATGCAATATTTAACTTTTATTTATATGTTTGCTGAGATTCTTTAACAGTCGTCTGATAAAATATTGTAGCATGCGAACGCGTAGATTTGTTAACCCTTTAATCATTTATAGACGCTGTTTTCAACTTAATTCATTCATTCTTCTTTCATTTCAATAATTTGTCTGGATGTTTTCAAAGTCATCTGCTGTAGATGTGTTGTGTATGAGAAAGGGTTAACGTATGTGATATGTGAACTCACGATAAACAGGTTTAAAGTGGCGCTGTTCAAGGTCGAGACACGACAGAGGAGATCCAATTGATGGTACATTTACACAAGCGAAGATCCCTCCGCCCGTGTGATCAGTTTCTTTCGTGGTTGTCATTTAATCACCATCGAAGCGATGAAGCATATTTTAGTAGCGATAAAATAAGACTGTTTTAAGCCTTACCCGCAGTATGCGTAATTTTCCATTTTGTAAAAATGTTTACAACTTTATTGAAAAATTAACTTTTCAATTAAAGAGATTTTTCCAATTTTTGCCTAAATGTTTTAAAAGTTGTCTGCTGCATTTTTGCTGTATGTGAGAAAGGGTTTAAATATACATGAGACGCGTTATTTGATGATGGATCCTGTTGCCTAAGCGTACTGTGGAGACTCTGATATGGGAAATATTCCGAGATGCAATTTTTGATGAAAAGTTACTAGAAGTGTAGACCCACTAGTTGTACACTGATATAACTTTAAATTACCAGACCCGAGAAATATCAGACCTAAAAATCGCTTGATCCTTGTAACGTGCCCCGTGTATTTACCCTTTACCAAATGCAAACAATAAGGCCATAATGGCCCTGGATCGCTTAGCTGAGTTCTGTAATGTGATTTGTCATGTCAACCACAATAACTCATTTTGCGGTCAGATAAGTCAATACAAAAGGCCCAAGAGGACCAAAAAAAAAAGAATATTTATTCCTACTTCTATTTCTAACAACATTGTAACAAAAGATTTAAAGGAATCATACAATCACGGATAAAACTCAACCGTCTAACTAGATTTATTCTTGCTTCTATTTTTAACAACAATGTAACAAAAGATTTGAAGGAAATTAGTCAACAACTATAGACAAATAAAACAATAGATATGTGCATGCTGTACTATATATTAAACAATAGTTTTATAAACAATAGATATGTGCATGATGTACTATATAGTAAACAATAGTTATAACACTAATCCCCTCGGCCCACTTAACCCGAAGAAGAAAAAAAAAAAAATATATATATATATATATATATATAAAAAAAAAAAAAAAAAAAAAACATCGCATATACATAGGTATACATATATATATCTATATATATATACTAGACAGTCTGCAAACCAATAGTCCGAGAACAATAATAGTAGTAATAACGATAGCTGCTCGCCAAATGGCATTAATGCCGAGCGCGAGGGTAAACAACGCCAAACAACAACAACAACAAGAGCAAAAAACTCACAAACTTTGGTGTCTGTCTTTTGTCAAGTTAATATGACTTAGGAGGTCACCCAAGAAATGTTTATGTACCAGTTAGTATTTAAAAATAATATTTCTAAGGTTTTCCCTATATATCTCTTTGTAAAACAGGTACCCCCAGGGCGGGGCCAATTTCGACCCCAAGAGTATAATCTGAACAATCTTGGTAGAAGACCACTAGACCATTGTACTCACCTTATATCTAAGCTTTCTATAAGTCATACAGGTGATCAACGGGCGATGCCAATTCTGACCCCAGGGTCATAATTTGAACGATTTTTGTAGAGGACCACTAAACAATGCTCTACACCAAATATCGAAGCTCTATACCTTTCGGTTTCAGACAAGAAGATTTTCATAAAAATAAATATTTTAAATCTGTTTGGTTGCCATGGCAACCAGAGATCTACATATTATTGATTCCTTTGAACAACTTTGAAAGAGGATCACCTAAGGCTCATTCCAACCAATTGTAGTCAACATCCATATAGTTGTTTAAGAGGAGATGTTGTTAAAGAAATTATTGCCGACGCACGACGCACGACTCACAACGGTTGACGGACAAAATACGATCTCAATTCGTGCACAGGTGAGCTAAATATATGCAGCAGACGACTTTAAAAAACATCTTAACCAAAATATCGATTATCTCTTTAAAATTAAAGTACAATGATTGACAAGAACTGAAAACATTGTGGCAAAAGGAGAAATTGCTCATTATGAGCAATTTCTCCTTTTGACACAATATCTTTAGAATTCGTATATTTCCTATACGTCAGAAAGCTTCTCAAGAGGAAAATGGTTAATCCTTTTTGTTAGATGAGATACAGTAAAGATAGCAACCTTTTTCATTGGAGAGTATTGACATCGAATCCAGAATGTACCGCTTTTACAGTCAGGTTTTATTATAACGTATGTTGACTTTGATTGACTTTTGTAAATGATAATTAAAAGCTGAACTGAAAAGAAAAATGAAACAGGGAAAACAGGGAAAATGTTCTTCGCGTTCGAGTTCTCGATCCAGAGATTTATATTAAAAGGGATGAACATTTCATAGATCTGAGAAACTGAAACTACACATAGACAAAATATTCACGCTATAGATTACAACTGACTGTCAATGTGTTATGTGGTTATTTAATCATACTATTTGTGAATATCGTTTTAAGTTATAAAGGCAATCGTAAAGCATATTTGAATATCAACGGATCTTCAGTGAAATTCAAGTTACTTTGGAGAACGTATTTTCATGATTAGGACGGAATTATTTATTTATTTTTGTTCGTAAAACAGCATGTTGACAAGAAAATCAAATGGATTAATAAAAGTTAATTTTCACACATCCTAACCAGTTTTAAATTAATCTCCTTGAAGGGCAACTACGGTTGATATTCTGTATCATTTAGAGTTAAAACACACTCACTTAAAAGGATGAACATAACGGAGGTAGAACTTCTTCAACAGTTGAACGACAAGAAAATACGAGAATACGCCCCTGCTATTGCATATTCAGCAATAGTTGTTTTCTTTGGTATTCTTGGTAACGCGTTTTCTGTTGCCTTTTACGGCTTTAAAGTACCAAGAACGACAACCAACGTTATTATTACAGCGTTGTCAACTGTTGATCTGATCACATGTATTGTACTCATTGATGAAATTATCGAACTTTGCTTAACGTTGACTTTCAAGAATGTCGGTGGATGTAAAGCGATGTACTTTTTCAACCATACATTTGTGCTTACTTCAGTGTTATTGCTCCTTCTTGTAGCAATCGATAGATATAGAAGAATATGTTTTCCCTTCCGACGGCAAATTTCAGTCAATGCAGCCAAAATTTGTTTTCTCTTGATTGTTATTGTTGCTATAGCTCTATCAGTGCGAGACTGGGTTATATTGGACGTTCTTAAAGTGAAGGTGTTCGATAATGCAAATGGCGCAAATATCACGGCTTTTTACTGTACTCATTCAAAAGCGGACTCGTTGAAAACGACAATACGTGTGTTTCAGATTATAGACTTGCTTGTGTTTGTAACTACAATGGGATCATTTATTATTTTATACTCCTTCATATCAAAAACACTTTGGAAAACCAGAAAGCGTTTAAACTGCGACGATAAACATGCTGTCAAATCTTCTGACGTCCACAATGATTCCGAAACTACAATTACTGAAACTTCGACCAGTCGAAACTCTTCGAAACATCTTATTAAGACACATGGTGTTTTAAAAAGAGAAGAAGACGGAGTACACAGCGACAATGAAAGTCACAAAACGACCTCTGACAGCACCGGGGACTTATCAGACATTGCCATAACCGTTGGAACAGATCGACCTGGCAATACGGAACAAGGGCGGGATAAGACAACTACAGCAAAACATCGTGAAGATAAAACCTTTCCAGAACAACAAGACAGGATTAAACACAAGGACGTGACAACAGTCGATCGTAAGGTGACATTTATGCTCTTCGTGATCACTGTTGCTTTTTTGATCAGTTTTATTCCGTATTTTATCGTCAACGTTGGAATAAAACCCAAGAGCAATTCCAGTGACCAGGAGTTTAGCGCGGGGATCCAAACAGCACTTCGCTCATTTATGTTAAACAACGCTATCAACCCTTATATAATAGGACTATTCAACTCGAAATTTCGGGCATTTGTGAAGACATGTGTATGTCAATTGTGTGCTATTTGTCAAAAGTAAAAACAAAAAACCGGAATGATAGAAAATCAAGGGCAAAACTATAGGTAACGAGTGTCTTACTGTAATATATAAACACAATCCAAAAAACACTTATTTGCCGTTGATTTGTGTTTACCTACAAAACGGCGACCACGATTAAGCCAGTGAGAAAAAGTACAAGTTGCCATTTCTAGGAGCATTACGATTTCCTAATCTGAATATCAGAAATGAAGAAGCGCCATATCACACAGGAAAAAAACATGCAGCGTCTGGGGACCGAACCCGTGACCTCTCGCTTTCAGAACGAGTACTATACCGACTGAGTTAGCCGGACCGCTTACATATTATCTGTCCAATTGTGTATAAACAACATGGAATTTCTCGTAACACAAACTTTTCCCATCGCCTGTCATCACTGATAAAAAGTTATAAACGTATCACTTCCTATTATACTGTTTCTTTCTGGAACTCACGTAACTTTTAAACGTTTCACACGCCAATGTAAAGTCAATAGTCAGATGAGGTCGCCTTTTTTTAAAAGTGAACTAATCATAGCTTTATTAAGAGGGATCTAATTTGCTGTTAGGCGCAGTACAACATTGTACTGCATCTATTCAGAAACAATATTGGCTATCTGTCAAAACGGCGAAATGGCAGAGAAAACGATGATGAGTCAACAACCGTGATTGTCCGACGATGACGTTTACATACTCTTTTAACAAGATTGTGCACAAACTATGGGAACAACTATAATCGTGATCTGACGGTAAGGATGCACAGGTTGATCTGGATCTATATTGTTCACAAAAGTCTACTTATTTTACATCCCATGCATGGACTCATATGTATTAACATCAAATATCACATAGTGATAGAGGACAGAAATCGAAATATCTGGACATCTTACACGCCTTCCGTATACGCAGAGTTACTACATGACATTGCTTGTATCCAATCTAATATACCCATTAAGTAGTTCTTTATAAATCACATGTTTAACATGACCGAATAACTATGTTTGTATTCATTCGAGAATGTTTACAAAATGGCTGAGAACGTGTACCCAGTAAACAAGAATTTCACGATAGATGGACGAGGTAAAGGGACCATTATCGGTCATACAAATATTTTTGTGTGTGATTAGTTAACAGTTTATTAAGTATTACATGTTGGGACTATTTTCTGACAGCGAAAAACCGATTTTCTTTTTTTGCTTCTTCATGTGATAAAAATAATCTGACATTCATTGTCATTTTATAACAAATTTCTTGAACTCGTTTAATACAACTTTATATGAAATGACAACTCATGTCAAATCCTATATATAAGCGTTAAAGGGTATTTTCCAGCTGAGATCATATATATCCAAATTCACATTTTTATCTGTAAGACACAAGTTAGACTTGTTTGATAAATTAATATTTCCTATACTTAATTACGGGGCAGAAATATGGGGCTATTTAAATGCAAATAAGCTAGAATCTGTTCACTTACGATTTCTGAAACAACTACTAGGGGTAAGAAACCAAACACAAATGATTTTATCTATGGTGAATCTGGAAGGTGTCCTTTAACAGTTGGAAGTTAAATACAAATGCTGAAATATTTGTTCAAAGTTATACAGTCAAGTGAAAGAAACTATATTAAACAAACTTATAACATGATGTTAAATGATTAAATAGAATGCCTACATAAACAGAACTGGGCTTCTCAAATCAAATATATCTTAAAATCACACGGTTTTAATGATGTATGGCTCTTTCAAGGAGTGGGAAATATGAAACAATTTATTCATATATTACCTAAAGGGTAAAAGATAATTATATTCAATCTTGAAACAACCAATTACAAATCTCACCCAGAGCTATAACATATAGATCAATAGCTAGTGTTAACTTCAAGCAATATCTAAACACAGTGGTGAATACCAAATACAGAATTGCTCTTTCAAGATTAAGAGTATCTAGTCACAGACTTGAAATATAAATGGGTAAATGGCACAAACCTAGCAAAATAATTAGATCTGAGAGAAAATGTCAGCAATGTAATGTCTTAGAAGATGAGTTTCATTTCATTTTGGAATGTCCTGTTTACCATGAAATAAGACCACAACTCTTAAGTAAATATAACTGGAAAAGACCAAATATGCATAAGTTTATAGAATTATTCATGTCAGAAAACAAAAAAAACCTCAATAATCTTGCAAAATTCATATACAACAGCTTCATTAAAAGAGAATATATATATTACAATAGGTAATATAAGTTATACTAAAACTATACTTTCATCTCTGCTTGGAATTTTTAGAGCACATTTAGACTTCATTAATACCATCTCGTTCTCTCTTGTTTGTTTACTATAGAAATCAACATACTTTGTAATTTGTACTTATATGTGTAGATAATTATATTACATAATGTAAGGGAGAGGCTGATCAGTTAATTAACATTTACACTGCTGAACCTAAAAAATGGAACCTCATGTTATTCATGTTGGGATATTCCAATGACAGTATCGGATAGGGTTTTTCATGTACACTATTGGGGTGGAAGGCGACGCAAATCCAGATACGATAGCTCGTCACGAGCGGTCCATCTAAAATTAATATTGTTTTCAAAACCCTCTCTTTTCAGCATGCAGCAGTGTGAGGATTACGGCGGGGCCATTCTCTTTGGTTTATTCTTTTATTCGACCGGAAATTGTTAAATTGTTAAATTGTCAAATGCATCATACATGTATGCTGATGGATTGTACATCTTGTTTTGCATACTAAATATATATATATATATATAAACTGATTACATTGTACATTGTTTTTGCATTTAATTATGTGGAAGTTATTCACGCCGTTAGATTTGTTAATGTTAGTGACAAATAAAAGAGCCCACATGTACAGTTGCAATTATTACTGCTTGTGTTAGGGCCACTTCGGTGCTATAGTAGTTAGAGCGTCTGTCTGATAGCAGAAGACCAGACTTAAAAGTAATCTGTACCTGGATGAGTTCAATTATATATACCCTTTTTGAAAATTGGCTTTTCTTGTTTTGTAAATAACTTTTTCTCTCAATGTTTTATAGGATTTAGTTATAAACCAGTGAAGTAACTTAAATACAAACGTATACGCTTTCAACCTGAATACAATAACTTCCGCATATTGTTGAATCGTTGTCTAACAAAACAGAGCTACGAGATGACACGGTTTGGTAATAAGAGGGCTGGTTTATCTGGATTTGTAATCGAATACCGAACAAAAAAGCAATATCATCTCAATGAACTACGTCTGGTGATTTGTAAAGGTCATGCTTTCCATGCGAACAGTGAGGACCCTGGCCAGTCCTGTGAATCTACACAATCTCACCAGAGCCTTCACTGTACACATGTAAACATGTAAAACACCTTTTAACTGATGACAGACAAAGACACACTCAAGGTATCCAAAATATCTACACATATGTAGTGATGCCCGCAAGTGAGTTGCAGCAAGATCCATAATCCCTACCCATATCGTACCGTAATGATTATGTCACTAACAAAAACATAAATGCGGTTAATTGTTGGGATATCAACCGGAAAACGGAGTGTGATTTGACATCAACTTATGCAATAGAAATAACTCCAAAGAAATGTACTGTTTAAATAAAGGAATGACAGAATTGGAAATGAAAAATGTATTCTGCGCTGTCAACAAAATAATTCGTGAAATACATGTACATGTCTGTGATCGAGTCGAAGCACATTTTTCAAATTTATTTACAGATAGTCCCAATGATAACATATATACGCAATTTTTTTTTTTGAAATAAAACAAATAGTTGACAAAATACAACATATATGGTATATGTTGTAAGTTTGCCTAGGCGTCGGAATTCCAAAGATCCGTTCGATACTTTTCAGCTTGGTAACGATAATCAGGAATATAAGTAACTGGAGTATTTTATTCTAGATTCCTACGTAAATACATCAGATTCTCAACCGAAATTTACCAATAACAAACCCCAGAAGACGAATAAGAAGTCAAGTTCCCAGTGATAAAATATACTCCAAAAGAATATCAAATTATTTAAATGATAGTTGCTTTTTTATAAAGATAGAAGGCTACAATTATAAAAAATCGCTAGCTCGTTTATCGATTTTTAATAATTTCATAAATAAACAGAAAACATTTTTTTTTTTTTTTTAAATATTATAATTATCCTTTCCATTTTTGTTTTATAAACTGCTCTATATCAGTGTGGCAATTGTCATTGACACCGCTGCAACAAACTCCTTCAAAATGTTGAGATTTAAAATGATTTCTAAGCAATGCATTTAAAACTTTTTCACCTATGCGTTTTGAAACACTGTAAGACATTAGTTAATTGTTTGTATGTGTTTAACGGTCGCTTTTAAAAAAATATTTCAGTTATATCACGCTGAAGAAAAATGTAGAATAAACAGGATTTTATTTCTGCTTTGATAGTAAAATTGTACTCCTCAATATATTATCATTGGTTAGACAATTGTGATTTTGATTATGACATGTATATGTGTAAATTGCATAAAAAAAACCCGGCTAAAATCCATTATAAACCAGGAGGTGTACATAGCAGAACTATCCAGATAGCAGATGCGCATGTGTATGTCAATGTTAGTATATCGATAGACCACCATACTTTGTGTACAGTATTTTGTGTTCAACTCTTTTATCATTCAATCCATGTCCAAATGTAAAGAGAGAGAGAGAGAGAGAGAAGAGAGAGAGAGAGAGAGAAGAGAGAGAGAGAGAAGAGAAGAGAGAGAGAGAGAGAGAGATGAGAGAGGAGAGAGAGAGATGAGAGAGAGAGAGAGAGAGAGAGAGGAAGAGAGAGGAAGATAGAGTAGGAGAGAGAGAAAGAGATAGAGAGAGAGAGAGAGGAGAGAGAGAGAGAGGAAGGAGGACAAGAGAGAGAGAGTGAGCGAGAGAGAGAGACAGAGACAGTGAGAGAGAGAAGAGACGATGAGAGAGAAAAGAGAGAGAGAGAGAGGAGGAGACGAGAGAGACGAGAGAGGAGAGAGAGGATGAGAGAGAGACGAGAAGATGGGAGAGAGAGAGAAGGATGAGACAGAGAGAGAGAGAGAGTGAGAGACGTGAGTGCGTAGAGAGAGACGCGCGAGCGAGCGATTACTCAGGGTGCGTCTCAGGATAAGAGATAGAGCGAGATAGAGGGACGAGTAGAGAGACAGAGCTGAGAACGAGAGAGAGAAAGTGAGAGAGCAGAGACGAGAGCGAGACAGAAAGACAGCTCAGACCAGAGACAAAGACAAGAGAGACCACACAGCAGACATACATTACATACAGAGGACAAAGACAGGCAGAGCTACAGAGACAGAGACAGCAGAGCTTACAGAGTACATAGGAGATAGAGAGAGAGAGAAGAGAGAGGAGACGAGAGGTATTGAGAGATGACCCAACAGGAGATGAGAGAACGAGTGAGGGGAGAGAGAGAGGGGGGGACATACATATAGATATAGGGTCGTAGAGAGAGAGAGAATTTCGATCATAGAGAGAGATGACGTGAAAGAGGACGATGAGGAGAGACCGTGCGTGCCGGCGTAGTGCTTGAGATAAGGAGACTAGAGGGAGAGAGAGCTGAGATGGAGACGAGGAGAGAGGATGAGAGAGAGCGAGAGATAGAGAGAGAGAGAGAGAGGGGATATACATAATAGAGTGAGATGACGAGAGAGATAGAGAGAGAGAGAGAGAAATGTGGAGAGAGGGAGAGAGAGAGGGAGAGAGTCGGAGGGTGAGAGGGAGAGAGAGAGAGGGAGAAATGAGAGCGAGACGAGGAAAGGAGGACAGAGACAGAGACAGATAGAGAGAGAGAGAGAGTGAAAGAGTTTAGACAGACAGAGAGCGAGTCAGTCCGATATACATGCAGACATATAGACAAGCAGACATACAGACATAAACAAGCAAGCCAATGTAATGTAACTGACACGGGTGAGCAAGTGGAAAGCAAACCAATTATTTGAACTCGAGCAAGTTACTACTTCGTACTTAGTTGGGCTGAGACCCAGTGTGCGTTGATCTTTTGTTCGTTTATCTGTGAATCGGACTCTTTCATCTCCGGTTCGTTATATCGGAACAAACTGAACATATTATCAAATGGAAAAAGGCAAAGAATAAAAAACTAAAAGAAAAACTGTAATCTTTACCGAGTCCGGGAGTGTAGGTCCAATATCCTATATTCGTCTTTTTTCTGTGTATTCATCTATGCACGCTTACAAGAACGTAAAATTGTATTCCTTACCTAGTCTAGGTGTGTGGGTCCGAAATCCATTTTTGCGTGATCCATATTCTTCTTTAAAGGAAAGTAAACACGTTATATTACCGAGTTCAGGAGTATAGTTCCGAAGTCCTAGTATAGCGTTGATCCATATTCTTTCTTTGAAAGAAAGTAAAAATGTCATATATATACCGAGTTCAGGAGTGTAGTCCTAAGGTCCAGTATGGCTTGATCCATATTCTTCTTTGAAGGAAAGTAAAAATGTTATATATACCGAGTTCAGGAGTGTAGTTCCTAAGTCCTAGTATGCGTTTATCCATATTCTTCTTTGAAGAAGTAAAAATGTTAGTTACCGAGTTCAGGAGGGTAGTTCCGAGTCCAGTATGCGTTGATCCATATTCTTCTTTGAAGAAGTAAAAATGTTATATATACCGAGTTCAGGAGTGTAGTGGTTCCGAAGTCAGTATGGCTTGATCCGTATCTTCTTTGAAGAAAGTAAAATGTATATATACCGAGTCAGGATTGTAGTTCCGAAGTCCAGTGTGCGTGATCCATTTACATCTGGAACAAAAACTGAACATGGTTAGCATGTGGAAATCAAACACATATTCGGTTTATTGTAAATAGTTTGGAAGATCAATCATATAGAATAATATGTAGACGCATTTGATGCATTTGAAGCAGTCCGACTTTTGAAAACATTGTGACAAAAGTAGAAATTGCTCAACAAACCCTTCCTAATCCTTTTCCCACATGTAGAGCATTTTGATGCATATGAGGCCGGCTTTTTGAAAACATTGTGACATACGTAGACATGGCTCAAAACGAGCAGTTCCTCTTATGCCACAATGGTGATAAGTCTCGTGAGGGATCTAAGAAAGTGCTAGCTTTGTTATTTTAAAAGTTTGCTACGAACGGAAGAATTGTCAAACGAGCAATATACATGCATACAGACACATGGACAGAAACACCTACACATCCTACATACAAACAAACAGATAAATAGAAAGGTAGACAGACATACATATCTGATGGACATATCTGACATACAGACTATACATACACATAAAGACATAAACTACAGAGAGACATAAATGCAGATAGACATACATTCAGATAGGCATAAATTCAAAGAGACATTGAATAAATACATATAGACATACAAAGTGATAGACATACATGCTGATAGGCACACCTAGGACATATACACAATACATATTGACATAAAGAGAGTGAGAGAGAGAAAATATTAATATTAATTAATAGAACTTCCTTCTGTAATCGATGTAAAGGTTGATAAGTTTAAACACATTAGAAGTCATGAGCATGACAGTGACGCACACGCCTTACTTTGTGTGTGTACCTATTTCCATATATACCTACTTAACTGTTGATACAAAATGTGGTTACATGACGAAAGTTATCGTGATGAGCAGTTCTTTTTAGCACCAAGGGTTTAAGTACATTTCTCAATTACACTTTAATTTTACGAGTCATTCTATATATTCTCTTTGTCGCTCGTTTTCAAAGCCGCAGTATTTTGTTTTGTAGGAAATTATGTAACTTATATTTCGGTTTTGACGGCGTTTTCAGGACTAACATGTTGTATCATTCCAATTTGGATAGAATGCCGGAAATATTGCAATATCCAGGAAATGGTGCATTTACACAAAAATAAACATTTCTATTTGGTCGATACTAACAATGCTATTCTCTTAACCTGCATACAAAGCACATATAAATAAAGCAACCCCAATTACTCGCCATACCATTAACATTTTTCATCAAATCTCTCGAAAAGTATAAATACTATGTAGTCTGCGCACGGTGGCTTCACTATACAGTAATTCATTTATTAAACTAAACGAAAACTCCACGAATCAGTACTGTATCAGGGAATATTGGAACGCCTTTACTGTCTTAATATGTTGTATCGTAGTATACGCAGTACATTTGCATTATACGAGTTTGACATGGACATTTTACATGATATGCAGTACCTTTTCAGTTATACATTGTGGTAACTTTAAAAATATGTAATGCATAGGTGTGAGATACATTAGAATATCCAATATATGGTGTGCAAACAACGTCATATGCAATACAAACAACATTATATGCAGCTGCATTTTTCATTCGATCATCAGACTTTTCGGCATTCCTCCGGAAATCACCGAGTATACCAGCCCATTTCAATCAAAGCTGCTGAGGAGTACATTGATGGTATATGGTGGCCTCTGTAAGTGAAAAGATGAGTGTCACACTCAGCCGCGCTCGCACTCCACAGTTACATGACACCGTGTTGAAAAACTGTCTCATCGGCATGTAAAAAAACCAAACCAAACTGTTTGAAACATCACAAATTGCCTGCAATAACCAATACCTGATTATCAAAGTTTTATGGCTTTTCTGTATAACCAAAATTATGCTAGTTATTATTTTTAACTAATTCACATCTGCAGGTCATACGTTTCCTATAAACCAAGTTTGAAATGATACATAAAACTTTATCGAGACAATGGCCGTAAGAAAATGATTGGCACATGGAGATTATACCTTAAAATCTACATCACATTTATGTTGGATCGTTCTCCTGAGTCGGCAATGTATAAATGTGACCATGAAAGAATCTACCAAACAGAAACAACATTAAGACCAAATAATGCAAACCGTGACGTCAGACATACGGATGGTAGGTCAAAAATACGAAATACAGTCGGTCGCCCCGAACAAAGTAAACTAAAAGCTTTGGTAAGTATTCTCATAGAAAGAAAAGAGCTTCCCATGTAATGTATTTCGAAAGTCATATAATAGTGAGGACATGGAAAAACAAAAACAATACACACTGAAAAAGCAGGTTGCTAGAGTCATGTTATTGTGCACTGCAAGTTACCTATACTCAAGTTTTTAAAATGTATTGAGAAATGGCCGAACGTTTATGAGAAAAAATAGAATAACTCCTAAAATAGCAGACCAGCCGTTATGTGCCTAGTATATTTCCGTTTCTCTGGTCACAAGGTATAAGTGTGACCACGTTGAAATGAATCTGCCAAACAGAACAAACTGTGTTGACCAATTAATACAAACCGTGTCGGACGGATGCACAATCAGACGGGCAGGACAGAGAAACAGAGAGGAGCACAAGTCCAGATCAGAAGCATATAGTCGAGTACCAGTAGCTATTTTGGAAGAACCCCCCCCCCCCCCCCCCGAAAGTCAGAAAGCGTCCATAACTGGATCGAACTCGACCTATAATCCGAAAGATGCTTTTAACAATATTTGATTCTATGTTAAAATTTATTCTCTATTCAGAGTGGCTTAGACTTAGTGATGGTGGCTGTTTTAGAGTCGCTTTGACTTTAGTAGATGCTAGCAAAGCATAGAGGATGAGTCAGAGTGGTTAGACTTAGTGATGGTGGCCTGATTCAGAGAGGCTGCGTCAGAGTGGCTTTAGTCAAAGTGGCTAGTGACATAGTGAGGGTGGCTGAGTCAAGTAGCTGAGTCAGAGTGGCTGAGACAGAGTGGCCGTAGACTTAGTGATGGCTGAGCACTTAGTGAGTCAGAGTGGCTTAGACTTAAGTGATGGTGGCCTGAAGTCAGAGTGGCTTAGTACTGAGTGATGGTCGGATGATGTAGAGAGGCCTTCTTAGACTTAGTGATGGTGGATGAC